>NW_019291669.1:45075-74174 GCF_000500325.1 Leptinotarsa decemlineata
TCTAAGAGAAAACACAAATAACTGGAAACTTTTCGCTGGTAAATAAAGCACGGGGCCTCCTGAGCTAAAAACTGTACGAATCAATAAAATATGAACTGTGTTTCATATCATTCATGGAGAACTCATATTAAATATTGGGTCAGATTCCGGTAGATAAACAAGAGCCTGGAAACAGCAGCCATCTGGCATGGTTACAAATGAGTTACATGCTTGGAAAATCAATATCTTTGACTTCAATAAGTAGAATTTGAAAAATATTCAACGAAAGTAATTTTTGGTGGAGGAAAATCAGTTTTTTATCGACATCTTTCAGGTATTTTCACCTTCCATAATATTGAGGGCGATAAAAAACTAGAATTTGAAGCTTCTGACTTGGAATGAATCTATTGAAAACACTTTTTTCTCGCTAGAACATAAATGCTGTCTCTCGAAGTGCGTTTCGCTAACCAAGTCAGCATTGTCAGGAGTTAAACGAGTCTTATATATCATTTATCTAATATTTTGGTTTGCAAAAGGGGTTCTACTTGAGCATTACCGAAAAAGCATCAGTCGTTAGTTAAATGTACGCTCTTGATTCATTGTGGCTCATATTTACTGACAATAATATTGAGTTTTTTCAAAAGTTTTGTCCATTTTTATGAGTCTACTTCAAACTGTAATATTTCAGTGAAATATAATCGAAATGAGCGCCATTTGAATCAGTTCAAAGTTTTAGCTCTAGGTCTCTTGAACTACGAGCTATTCGAAACATCTCATACATATTCCTACCGGAAATGACTGTAGGAATATGTATGAGATGTAAATTGTTCCAGAAATCGCGTGTAGGGAATATTCGTTAAAAACTTCTGCTTCATTAGTGCGTCGGGAAACAGAAATTCAAATTTGAATAAAAAACTTTATGGCAGAATCCTTCTCGATTACCAGGAAACCGTTCGTTTCAATTGATTGGCCTACTTTTGAGGCAGCATAATTTGCATCGCTCCAAATGCAAAGCAAGCCAGAAAAATACCCCACTCTGGATAATAAAATTATTAGAAAAAAATCTTGGAAACCGTTTTCTCACACAAGTAAGTAGTACCAAAAACAGAAAACAACCCACGAGCAAATTTATGCAAATTATCAAATTGTTCCAGTGGAAGACTCTTATAAAATTCCAACAAAGATGAATTTTGATATTTGTTCTTAAGCATATCACTGCACCGTAAATCAATAATTTCCATTTTCAAAGATGTGTGAAACATTTTTTATGTAATTGCAATAGAAATAGTATTATTTTCTACCTGAAGGATTTGATATTGGTGTATAAATCAATCTCAAATAAGCAATCTCAAATTCAGGTCGTTCATATGATTTGTCAAATCGACAAAAAGTACTTGGGCGATTTTACCAATTCTTCGGTTCAGAGAAAGTTATGTTATCAGTCATCAACATGGGCTTCATTTTATTAGAAAAAATCAGGACCCCCACGTAAATCGTAATAATTTAATCCAAAAAGGTATCGAGATTTGATAATAAATGTACTACTATACCGGCCTTTTTACAAGCTGATTCCACTATTGCTATCAAGAATATCAGTGATTGGTTTCGAAATATCCACCTGAAACTGGAATTGCTGAATTTTGTTTTGTTCATATTTGTTATAATCTGATATGAACCAATTTGCAATGCTACGTTTCGTTCGTTATATTTCTTCATCAACTCTATTTTTTAAATACGGACCTCCGGTTTTTTTTTCATCAATTTTTGAAGACACAGTCATAATCATTATCACAAGAGATTTGGAGTAGAATATAATAGTTTCTTACTTTTTTGAAACATCTCATACGGGAGAATTATATTTAGAATTTTCGACGAAGACTCTAGTTGAGCTGTTGGAAGATTTGCCTTTGAATATTCTGAGGAAATAATTAGTATTTGCAACATGATGGAGCTCCGCCATATAGCAGAACTATTTGCAGAGGTTTTCTCAATACAATGGATATAGATGATATAGATGTTGATATAGATAGAAAACGAAAAGTAACTCGTTTTCATGTATCAACAAGAGATTTTGTGTATTTTTTACTTCGTAAAGAAAAGGTCACTATTAGAATTTTCACAGACTTTTCAGTGGTAATTTCTCACCAATGTGAGTATGAAAATGTACCATTCCTGGACTATATCGATTTCACGAACCATTTCAATTCAATCAATCAAGAGAAAATGTTCTGGAACATCCATTTCCACGTAATGGAATATCCAATGAAAATGTTCTGGAACAACCATTTCCACATAATGAAATATCCAATCAACGACTTCGTCTTAGACTGTACAAATCTATTTTAGCCTGATTATTCGTCCCAATAGACCCGATATACAATCGGTAATTCACTTCTTAATCCAATTGCATAACAAGTTCTCAATCAAGTCGGCTCTCCCTGAAGATACATCAATAATTGATCGGATTTCGTAATTTCGATGAAATCCGTGGTAATTATATCAGTGCGATGGATATTGGCCATATCACTGGTTTCCGGGTGATTCCGACTATACCTCATTATAATCCCTGTATTACCATATCGATCGTGAACAACATTAACGTTATGATAAGGAGTTTCCATTAATTACTGTCTGAATTGCAACAGGCCAGATAACTATTAAATGATTTCAACAAGCTACCTTATGAAAAAAATTGTAATCATTCGCAGTTTTCAAAAAATCATTTAGAGAGTATGAACATTAGTACTGCCACACTAAGGCAAGATAAATTCTCGTTTCTTGTATCCCGTTACCTCATTTCCAACAAAACCATATAGTCCTGTTAATTTAGCCACTAACATCGGAATGAGAGGTAATAAGCTAAATATTTGTATATACCTTCATTATGGCGTTCTAAAAGCTGTCTCAAAAGTCTCATATGATCTCGTGTCTGTACCGAAAGTTATACGAGGTCAAACGTATAAAAAGCAGTTTTTCGCGGTTATCTCAGTTTCTATTGCTCCAAGGATGTTAACATCTATTATAAAAATTGTAAAGCATAAAATTTAGGATAAATTTTATTTGAACCTTTTTTTCATGCCTTCAATCGTTTTTAAGGCAGGGGGCGGTAAACGCGCAGCGCTCTGACGTGCGTACTATAATCCAAAATCATCCGTGAATATCTTTCAATGTTATCCTTCAATTTTAAATAATTTGTATTATTCATCAGTTGATATATTATATTTAACAACATTTTACAAATCACACATATTAATTTAATAATACTTACCTACCTACGTTGTGTAATTAAAAACTCATTATGAAATAATTATCGTACATTTTAATGTATTGAAAATACATTAACGTGTTGAGGTGTTGAAAATAACGATTTGGTGTTGGGAAAAAACTCCAGTAATATTCATTACTACACCAAAGGTTCCAAACAGTGCATCATAAGAAAGCAGTTACTCGAAAAAAACCGGTTTTAACTACGGAACATCTGTCTCGTGAACTAAGTATATAATGTATGAAGAATTATTCAAAAACTGATATGTTCAAAATGTATTTTCAATACATTAAAATGTACAATAATTATTTCATAATGAGTTTTTAACTACACAAAGTAGGTAAGTATTATTAAATCAATATATGTGAATTATAAAATGTTGTTAAATATAATATATTTACTGATGAATAATACAAATTATTCAAAATTGAGGGTAATATTCACAGATTCACGGTTGACCTTGGATTACAGTAGGCACGGCAGAGCGCTGCGCGTTTACCACCCTCTATCTCAAAAACGATTGAACGCATGAAAAAAAGTTTCGAATAAAATTTATCCTAAATTTTATGCTTCACAATTATAATGAATGTTAACATCATTGGAGCAATAGTAACTGAGATAACCGCGAAAAACTGTTTTTTTTTCCTTTGACCTCGTATAACTTCCGGTACAGACACGATATTTTATGAGACTTTTGACACAGCTTTTAGAACGCCATAATGAAGGTATATACAAATATTCATCTCATTACCTCTCACTTCGAAGTTAACCCCTTTTTATGCTAAAGTGACTGGTCTAATAGGGGATGTTCATCTTGAAAAATCGTCTCTCGTTCAGAATTTGCGAGCTCCGTACATTCCATTAGTGTTTTTTTATTTTTTCTTGTTGGTATATTTTTACAGTTTCAGCATGTTTAGTTGGTTGGTGAGAGGCATAAAAGTGCTTGGCGTGTTCGGCAGTGAAAACAGGATAAAAAAATTGCATCAAATTTTGTGTGAAAATTTAAATTAGGTGCTCAAAAATACTTGAAATGTTGACAGTGGCATATGGTAATTGTACTCCGAGTCAGAATTTTTTTAAAGTGGTACAAGTGTTTCATAAAAGGTTGTGAATGACGACGCTCGCCCCGGACGCCCCAGCTCATCAACAACCGATGAAAATATTGAGGAGGTGAAGAAAATTATTATGGAGAATCGTCGAATCACTGTCAGAGAAGTTGCTGAGGATGTCGGCATATCGTTTGGCCCATGGCATGCATTTTTTTCGGTAATTTTGAGCATGAAGCGTGTGGCAGCGAAGTTCGTTTCTAAATTGCTAAGTTTGATAAAAAAAACGTCACATGAGCATCGCTCAGTATTTGTTGAATGTCGTCAACGGCGATCCAGATTTTCTGAAAGGGGTCATAACTAGTGACGAACTTCCGACACTAGCGCTTTTTTCGTTTTAGTCAATCAATTTTTCAATCTTTCAATCTCTGTCTATATTTTTATTTTACATAACTTCTCAACCCTTTTTGCTATGGCCACTATATATTGGTCTCATTCTAACCTTAGTTCTCTAAAATGACAACTTTAGCTCAATCGATGGCAAACAAGGCGAGTGTCCGTTCTTATTTGTACCACGTGGAATCAGTATACTTCGTTGTTGAAATGTCAGAAACGGGATATCACATTCGATTTTTTTATTTGTATTCCGGTATTTTTTCCCGGGGCCTGATATTCTAGTCCCTACATCTGTATCTGTAGAGTAGGGAGGGTTAGTGTAAGCCCACAGGAGTTGTCCTCCTAGGTCATCGTCCATCCTGTCCTTTCTAGGAAGGTGGACAGGTCAACATCTCCTTTATATCGGAAGATGTAGGCCAAAACTCACCGAAAACACACTCTCTTATTGAGGATAACTCTGGCCTTTCACATAGCACATGCCTGACAGTTTCATCTTCTTGTTCACACATCCTGCGTAGAGGTGTGTCCACTAGCCCCATATTGTGGTCATCGCCAGATATTTCTTCGGCGCCAGCTTCCCAGGGTTGCCCAGGGTGATCCTGACAAGACTGCATCCTTTGATTCCATTCCATCTCTTTAGGGATTGAGCATGGGTGTGACGTTTAGCTAGTTCCGCAATTGTCGAAGGCCGTAGGTGTCACTGGATCCTAAAATGATTAGTCCAACCGCTTTCTTGGTTGAAGAGTCGGCAATGCGATTACCTTTACTCCTGTCGTGCCCTTTAACCCACCTCAGAATAATGTTATTATCTACAGAGGCTTTGGCTAAATCTTAGTGGAACTCTAGTACTAACCCTGAGGTAACACGTTGTCTGTTCAAGGCTAAAAGGTCTTGTCTGCTATCATTACAGTGCACTGCAGTTTTTGCCAGAAATTCCTTTCCTGGTTATTTATTTTGAGGCGATTGAGATACCAGCCAGTTCTATTTGGACCACGCTGGTATGTTTTCCATTCCCCACTCAATCCTTGAGCTTAGTGATCGGTAGTACACTCCACATCCTGAGCCTTCTTTGGTTTTTGAGCCGTCTGTATATATGCGTATTGTATTCGTAGCATCTGACTCAGTATTCTGTTTTATTTGTATTTTGTAGGGTTTATTAAAAAACAATCCTGGGTTCAATTGCATCACTGGTTGCCTGCAGCAGAGGTTGCGCTTCAATTGACCCTAGTCCCTACCATGATTTCTTCAGAAGTAGTCTCAAGTAAGAAGTAAGAAGTACCTAAGCGATGGATTATTGTCAAATTTTTAGTTTTTCATGAAGTAACATCTCTGTACTAAAACACACAAATACCTATATGTATTCAAAATTGAAAACGGGACGATTTATTTGTTACATTTACAACTGTTTTTATGCTTTTATAGCACTTCACTAAATGAATTTGAATGTTTGTCGTCGCTATTACCAAATTATGTTCACCAAATTACTATTCCAGGTTCAGTTCTTTGCTAATTTCTAACAAATATCAAGGAAGACTCCGAGAATTTTTTCAATAGTTAGTGCTCATTCATCTTAACAAAACATTTGAAAAATTAAATTCTTTCTCCCCCTTCAATTGACCATATTCACGTAAAAATAACAATACAATTTTCAGGGGTTTCCGTATTGGCAACACTCATATATTTGATACAGAACAATAAGTACAACCACATACTGTGGGAACCACAAACTAAACAGTATACTCAAAGTATGTGGCTATGAACATGCCTGAACAAGCTGTTGTAAAGTAAAACACGGTTGTGGTTTTGTAAGCTGTTCAGTGAAAATTTCACCGTAAAATGTTATTTGAAAATTATCATTCACAATTAAAGTTTTTACACGTCTTCTTAGGACATGTACATATACAACTATTTTTATCTGAATACGGTCAATTACATCTCTCAACCACCCCATATTCCCAACCGTTATGGCTCTAACTACATCATGAAATTAAATTCTCGCATTCCTATATCCGTTCGACACGACGACTCGAGCTAACAAATATTCATGGACGCATTTCAATTCGAATCCGCTAAACGGGGCATATCCCGTCACGACCGCAGCATAGAAACATCATAAAACGGAGAGACATAAAAGAAACAATGCGCCGGGAAAAGACCGGGAACTAGGTAGTCGAATTATCGATTTACGGGCCAACCCAGCACATGTTCCAAATGCGTACACCTGTTACGCGTTCTACACACCGAAACGCTCGTAGAAAGCAGCTCTGGAAGCGCCTCATGAAAATTAAACTTGCACACAATTTCACTGGAATTTGATTCGGTATTTTGGACGAAAACATTCCACTAAGTTAGGTTAGAAACAAAAACAATCCAAAGCCTACTCGTGAACAGCTGGTAGAAATAAACGGATGCGAGTTCAATGTTACAGTTGTTTATTGAAACAGTCAAGTACAATCGATTAAAATCAAACGCTACAGAAATAAACCAAAATGCAACAATGAGGCGAGTAAACTAAGTGGGTCAGAAATTTGATCGACATATAAAATAAGCGTTGTCAGCGGGCCAAAAGCAATCAATGCAAACATCGTGCTCGATTTGCGAGCTTATTTTCAATGAATAGTGCAACCACGCCTACTTGAGAACTTTAGATCGCTATCAAAATAAACAAAACACGCATGCTATCTTTTTCATCTGCATACTGAAAGATCGAGACACTCTCGATTATTGACACAGAAACACACATACCGAACTGTTTATTTCGCGATTCGTGGACACTCTTCTGTGAAAGGATTTTGCCGGTTCAGTTTCTTCATCACTTTCCGAAGATTCTTCCCCCGAAGGAGAAGGGCCACCCAACTTCTTCGCACTCTCGCTACCCGACGCCATACTACGATACCGACATGTTTATTTTTTTTTTTCTTTTATTCATAAACAGAGGCACAGAACGATTTGGAGTATCTCCTACTGCCAATATCTGAATCCAGCGAAGTGTTCTATAATATATGAGAGCAAGAAAACATACAATTTATGTACCCAATTCTTTGAAAGAAATCAAAGATTGCAAAATTCTCCTATAAAACGCTCATTTAGGACCTTGAGAAGTATTATATATGTATGTGAGAAGTATTATACGTGTATGTATTGTATGATTATATTTATGTTTATATTTGTATAATTTATGCTCATATTCATTTATAGTTACTGTTCATTTCACATAACAAGCTTTGACAGTAAAATTCCATCTTGGACTATACTCACCATATCATGAAGCTCACACATCACACATAAAATGAGTTTTTGATCGTTTGGACTGAACGGATGGAATAATTCATCGAATTAATCGAAGGACTCATCAGATTATACTCTGGATTTTTATTTTGCCGCGCCGGTTACACGAGGTTTCATTTCAATAAGTCACTATATGACAAGAAAACTTTATAAGTCAGAAAATGTGCATTATTAACATTCAATTATAATAAATATGACGTTTGATTAATCGTAAAACAAAGTACATCTGAAAAAGTAATAATTCACTTCAACTTCAATTCAAATATAGGAAAGTCATTATTGTCATCCATCGGATCCACTCATTGGTCCATTTGAATATTTAACTACAATTGGTTAGATATTCATGCTGTTGCCGACAGGTGTGTTTTTTTTGCATTAATCGTATTCCATACTGGGACATTCCCGCCAAACGTTATTCGCTATTTTTGCTCGCTGTTATGTGATCGAGCATATATAGCGAATAACTTTTGGCGAGAAAATGATTCAATCTGGAAAGGCCAATGAAACACACTCACTCATAATGAAAACCAGGGTTTGAATATGGAACTTTGAATGCACTTCAAAAGGATAACTCGCACGTTAAAATATAACACCTCGTTGATTCTTAGCTAGCACAAGTTTAGATTTTTGCATGTTGTTATTCGTAGTGGGGGAGGGGCGATAGCTAGTTAACGGAAAAACAGTAGCAGAAACTGAACAGCACAAGTGTAAAATATTAGAGAGGCCTTGTGTTACGTGTTGTGTTGCTACAAATTTGTCATTCACTATCAATAGGTGTGTAGGTGTAAAAATATTGACGTTAAATGGAGCTGTCGAGAGTTTTTCCCAAGGGAGCCAAGTTGCAACTGACACAAGATACTTTATCATCGAATCATCTATCAAAAGACATCACCGATGATGATAGAAATCAGTTGCCTTTCAATACTCATGGTTTTTTTAGCTAAATGCGCCAGAATGGAAATGGAAGCAAAAACATTTAGAGAGATAAAGAGAATTCCATTTTTCAATAAATGCCAGTTGTCACTTGTCAATACTTAGTACACTTAGTATCAGTGACGTTATAATATGGACTGGCTATTGAGAAGAAAACATTGACTCCAACAACTGAAAAAAATGAAGGGATTCACGTCTTGGCATCGGGCCACTAATGGAGTAAACGTCATGATGTTTTATGTGTTGCATATTTTCTTTGTGAGAATTTTGGAATTTGATTCGTCACATAGTTCTGTGACTCACTGGACAAGACGTTGTGTATTCCGCTGGTGTAATATGTAATATATTTGATAGTAACGTCACGGCCAATCTATATTATCATCCAAAACTAGCTATTTTTCTATCACCAGAAATGCAATCCTCTGATAAGAGTATTGTATGGATTGTATTATATTTCTATAGTTAGTGCTTGTTTTGGATTTATTCTACGCCAGAGGTTGCAGTTTCACCTCATTTTCATTTCTATGTTGTACACATACACCTGATGTCACTTCATTCCACCTGCGGATGACACAACGCTTTGTCCACTGGTCACAGCAAAATGTGACAAATCAAATCCCAAAATTTCACAAAGAAAATATGCAACTCGTAAAACATCGTGACGTATCGAACGTCAAGTGTATGAGTGACGTAAATACCAAAGATGTGAATCTCCTTTCCTTTCTTCAGTTGTTGGAGTCGATGTTCTCTCTTCAAAAGCCACTCTATATTTTGACGTCACTGACATATACATGAACTTAAAAGTAAATTCTGTTCTGTGATCTGTGATATAAACAGTAGAGGAAATTATCTTGTATTATTGTATTCTTTTGATTCCTTTGAGATTTAAAAAATAATGTAAGTCGGTATCTATGAAAAACACAAATTTTCACTTAGACATTCATTTATATTTTTTTGCAGAGCAAGTCGAAGTTTTAATGTTTCTGGGCCTTCATGTTTTATCTCTCATAGCATTTATACAATTTTGTAAAATATAACCAATGTTCTGAATAAAAAACCCAGGATGAGTTTTTCAAGTGATGAAGTAAACTTTTTAGTTTATAGATATTTACAAGAATCAGGTAAATACTGACCCAACTCATCAGTGCATGCATTAAAAGAAATATCTTGTAGGATTCCAGCATTCTGCATACACGTTTGGCATTGAATCCCATATATCACAATCAAATATCAATGGAGCACTAGTACCGCCTGCCGCTCTGCTCAGTATATTGCAGAAAGGTCTTCAATACACTGAAGCTGAAATTAGTATTGGAGAAGATGGAACGGAACTTAGGCTGCTTGAAAGTTTGAGTCTGATCGATGCTGTTATGCCAGATGTTGTCGCTAGCAGACAGAACCAGCAAAATCAGCAGAAACAGGCTATTAAGGCCGAACAAACGGAGACCAATGGAGAGGAAGGTAAAATTCCATTTATTGTCTGAATATAATATTCACGTTATTATGAAGTCATCAAACTATCATACTTGAATATTGTTTTTATAACATGTGTCATTCTCAGTCATATACATTGGTGTTATAAAAGAAAACTTTTAAATCTCAGGCAATGATCGGATAGGTCCCGTTAGGTAATCCACTTAATTTTCCAGCAGTCGTATCTACCCAGAGTGAGACAATGGAGGTGGATACTTCCATTGAAATTCCCTCATCCAAAGCAACTGTACTTCGTGGACACGAATCTGAAGTTTTTATATGCGCCTGGAACCCCACAACAGATTTATTAGCCAGTGGCTCAGGTGATAGTACAGCTAGGATTTGGGATATGTCTGACAATACTGCCAGTCCCAATCAATTGGTATTGAGACATTGCATTCAGAAAGGTGGAACAGAAGTACCGAGTAACAAAGACGTTACGTCGCTTGACTGGAATGTGAGTAGATTTGTGGTAGTATATTTTGTATAAGATATGAACTGGTATTTTTTTTCTGAGTTCCAAATAATATATACAAGAAAGGTTGATTCTGATATGATGAGTTTGATCCAATGACATACAAAGAGTATGTCATTCACAAAGATACATGGACTGTTTAAAAAATAAGATGATTGTTTAAATTCTGCGGGCATAAGTACAGTCAAAAATTTTTTCAAAATCGCCGGGTGTCCACATAACGAAAATTTACCATATTTTCTTCAAAGATCTCTTTGAAAAAACACCTAATACAAAAAATAGTTTTGGGTGAGTGCCAATTGATTTTCTTTCATTCTTTGTCCACTCACTGATGATGATTTTGATGCATAACTTTTTTCTATAGACTGCCTCCAATTTTGGTGGGCAAAACATTTTTTTTCTGATCCAGCTTTCAGATTGTCGATTATTCGGATCAAATGTATGGTGGGGAACAATAGGATTTTATAATTTTTTTTTAATTTCAGTGTGACGGAAGCCTTCTAGCTACTGGTAGTTACGATGGTTATGCTAGAATTTGGACTACAGATGGACGCCTAGCTAGTACCTTGGGTCAACACAAGGGACCTATTTTTGCTCTCAAGTGGAATAAAAGAGGAAATTACATACTTTCAGCTGGAGTAAGTTGATAAGTTATAATTTTGTCCAGAATTAGTAGCAACAGACAATACTGAACTTCAAACTCATATTCATATTTTTCAGATGGTAGCGTTCTATTCATAAATGAATAAGTTGTTCCATTCAAAAATATGTTTCAAATTGATTCAAAGAGGTATATTTTTGAGAAAGAAAGGTTTTGGCTGTCTACTATTTTGATATTATGAAATATTGCAACTTACTATGCATATGTGGGAGAAAACAAGTTGTTTATACATCTGGAAATTCTAGCACATGTAGATCCATTTTGCACGGTGTACCACAAGGGTCCATACTGGGACCAACTCTTCTTGTGGTATATAATAATGATATTTTCAATTTCTTACTATCAAGCTTATCTTTTTGCTATGCAGATGATGTATCAATGGTAAAAGCAGACTCAAATGTTAAAGACTTAATGGACCTATGTTCTAGAACAGATAATGATGCTGAAACTTGGTTTACTTCAAATTATCTCAAACTAAACAGGGATAAGACACAGAAAATTATATCATCAAATAGACAACTAAGGAAGAAGCAACATGTAGATTTATTGGTGTTTAAAATTGATGACATGTTGCTGGTCTGTGCAAAAAACTTTCTACACAACTGTTCCTAGGTATTCACATGCAATTAAAGCCTTTCGTATGCAAAAAAAGCAATCGGATCATAGCCAAGACTAACGAGGTCTTACCTTTCAACGTGTGATTACTAACACAGTTCCAGAATCATCCGTGAGACATTAATATTTTAATATGTTACATGTGTTTTTTATTTTTTTTATTTCCATAATAATTGTTTTAGATGTAATAAGCGTGTATAACAACAACTATTGTTCAATTATTGTTATTCTTGTTTGTCAGTTTGACTTGTCACTAATGTACATTTTGTAGTTGATGTGATGGAATGAACATATTCTATTTTATTCATCTGAAAGTAATTTCAAAATGTGTTCTTTCTGATGCCTTATAATTTTTATAATAATATTATTAACGATAATATCGAGCGTTTTTATTGACCGTGTTAGCAATGACACGTTGAAAGGTAAGACCTCGTTAGTCCTCAGTTCGCACAAGTCTCTCAACTTCTGAGAGTTTTCGTTCGTATGGGGGCGACAGCTGATTAACGGAAAAACAGATTTTATGTAATACTTTGCCAAAAGGCTTGGTTTGCACTTCGTGATTGACGAATTCAAATTCTTGCATGTACCATTGTTTATTCATTTATATTTATTCCTTATAATAAATCTTGTCATCATATTTTTACTTCTGATTTACTATTTCCGAAGCCAATCACTAAACCTCTCTCAGCCCTGAATTCATAAAGCGAGTAAATCATTCAGTGACAAATTTACTGTGTTTCATATTTGTGGTATTCAAACTCACTTGCATTCAACGTTAGCATCTGCTAGATATTTCAACAAGGTTTTTTCGTAGGTTGATAAAACTACCATCATTTGGGACGCAGCTAGTGGTCAGTGTACTCAGCAGTTCAGTTTCCACTCTGCTCCAGCCCTCGATGTCGATTGGCAGACTAATACCTCGTTCGCCAGTTGCTCTACAGATCAGTGTATACACGTTTGCAAATTGTCCATGGATAAACCTATAAAATCCTTCCAGGGTCATACCGTGAGTATTTCTCAACTTTATTTTAACTTTCCCAAACAACCTTGGCTGTTTATAATAGGACAAACGCTAGCTAACCCGGCAAACGTTGGTTAGCCACATAGGAAATTTCTAGGGTAGAAAATAATAACTAACTCATTATGTGTGTCAGAACAATAACACATACAAATAATATTAATCCCTCAATGATATTAGTATGTACAATATTTTTCATTAGTAAATGTTTAGCTAACACAAACAAACTGGATGGTTTGCTGGAGACCATGCCGTGTGAAAAACATGGTGTGTTCAAATCCAAGCCACAAACGAACATATTTTGGCCTTGGGTCTTATCAATAGTCATTGCAAATGTCAATCTAATTAGAAATTGCACATATTCAAAATGACTTGGCACTTCTGTAGGTATAATAGGAAATCGTGTTATTGATCTATTGTCACCTCGAAACTTGCCATTGAAACTGCTGGCTTCGACAACGTATATCACAAATTTTTCAATTACTAATCGCGTGCGGTTGCACAGCTGTGGATAATTCACAACCTCGCAAACTGTATCTATGCTTTTGTGATTGTGTATTCAAAAGGATTTTGTTGGAAAAGCCAAATACGGGAATAATTTTGATTTTATTTTGTCTATTCCAGAATGAAGTGAACGCCATCAAATGGGACCCTCAGGGTCAACTCCTGGCCTCGTGCTCAGACGACATGACCCTGAAAATTTGGTCAATGAAGCACGATACTTGTGTCCACGACCTGCAGGCCCATTCCAAAGAAATATATACCATCAAATGGTCTCCGACAGGGCCCGGAACCCAGAACCCCAACATGAATTTAATTCTCGCATCTGCCAGCTTTGACTCCACGGTTCGACTGTGGGACGTGGAAAGGGGGGCGTGTACTCATACTCTAACCAAACACACCGAGCCTGTCTATTCGGTAGCGTTCAGTCCAGACGGAAAGTTTTTGGCGAGCGGTAGTTTCGATAAGTGCGTGCATATTTGGTCGACGCAAACGGGGCAGCTCGTTCACAGTTACAAGGGGACGGGAGGTATTTTTGAGGTGTGCTGGAATTCCAGAGGGGACAAAGTTGGAGCCAGCGCTTCGGATGGTAGCGTGTTTGTTTTAGATTTACGTAAATTGTAGGGTTAAGACTAATTATACTTTATGTTCTGTTGTCCACTAGAGTAGGTTGATATATTTTTCTAGCAATTATGACCTAAGTAACTTTACTTTCTTGTGACTTGATTTTGTACAAAAGGTTAGTTTATTTTGCAACATACTTTAAAAAATATATAATGCTCCGAAATTTTGTGGTTCATTCCTCATTTTAAAAAATATAATAATCTTATGTTTATCGTGGTCTGTTTTTTATTTGATCCTGGAAAAAATTGATTTTGCATTGGCAGTTTTTGATCTGTCCTTTTCGAAGTAAAAAGATTTTCCTATTACTTAAAAAAAAACGAAGAGTTGATCTAGGAGAGGATTCCACAATGACATGAATGCGGTGCCATTTTTTTCTATCTGCTAGGGCTTCTAAGTTGAATGTGCTTAATAAAATATTCTGATCTGTGCTTCTAGCTGGATAGAATCCATTACACTTGAAAAACATGAATTTCAAGCACTTTCACTGAACAGATTCTGATCGCTGAACGGAATTTTGATATAATGGATTCCACTGACTAGTATATGCGGAGGAGACAACGAGAACACTGCATTCGTTATCTCATCGCCCTTGATAACGCCTACCGCAGCCGTGGACGAAACTTCACGTGTACAAAACCTGCAAACCACGGCTAACAAACCCGGAAAACGGCTTTGACACAGGTTACACCTATTTTGCACGAAGTCTTGCGTCTGTAGCTACTTCTCCTTTTGACCCTCATCTCTGCTCATATGTGGATTGTTAAAGAAAGGTGCATGTTCAAATTTCTCGGGCTATATACATTCGATTAGCGTTTTTTAATGTTAGTACACTTGTCTCGAGAGTATATCTGATTTACCTCGCGCACAAGAATTCACAAGATTCTCTCTAGAAAGCCGACTGCAGAAATTGGGTCGGTTAAACGACCCGATGGAACATTCACGTTAGAGCTTTTGATAGAAAACCACTTTCCTGGAAATCTGACTCTTTATAACAACAAACCTCCCATCTTCGAGGGCGCCAAACGCCCAAAAAAAAAACGATTGGGAGGTCGCAAAGCAGGTTATCACAGCACCGACAGTTGAATGGGCTATCAAGTCGTTTCAGCCTTTCAAATCTCCTGGAGAGGATGGTGTATTTCCAGCTCTTCTTCAAAACGGACTGGAAATAATTTTACCTATTCTCACAAAATTGTATAGAGCTAGTCTGGCGTGGAACTATATACCACCCAATTGGTTGGCAGCAAGGGTGGTATATATACCGAAAATGCACTACCTGAATCTATAGGATCGTCTCTGACTAGGAAAGCTATAGAATCGACCATAATCGACCATGTCTTGCTGGTAAACAGAACTGTAACCTTGACTATTCAAGGCGGGGCCATTAGGTTCAAGGTCACCAGGGGCTGCCCTCAAGGTGGGGTACTATCTCCCCTTCTGTGGTCGCTTCTGATAGATAGTGTGCTTGATGCCCTCGGCAGAAGAAAAGTAGACCTTTAAGTTTATGCAGATGACCTTGTCATCTTGGCAAGGTCCACATCGAGAAGGGTAGCTTGTATTATCCTCCAAAGCACGTTGGACGTTGTTCACAGTTGGTGCCTGAGGGAGCAGATGTCTGTCAACCCCAGCACCAGGAGGAGAAAATTGGACGATTCAACGTCACTTTCCCTCATTGGTGAGGTCATTCCATTTGGAACGGAGGTGAAATATCTTGGCATTGTCCTTGATAAAAGACTCACCTGAAACGCTCACTTGGAAAAAGTTTTACACAAAGCCAAGACTGTCTCTATGGACATGTCGAAGGATTTGTAGTAAAACTTGGGGTGCAGGTCCCAAACAAATCCATTGGTGCATATGTGCACAGTTTCAGCTATTTATCACGTTTAGTTTAGTTTAGTAAGTGGCATAAAAGTTAGAAGTTTTTTGCGTGTTCGGCGAATTTTGACTATCGAAAAAAATGGATCAAAAAAATTTACATCAAATATCGTGTGAAAATGGAATTAAGTTCTCAAAAAACACTTGCGAATCGTCGACAGTGGCATACGGTGATTGTACTCTTGAGTCAGTCGGTTGGCTCATGCTATTTTTTTGTAAATTTTGAGCATGAAACGTCCGGCAGCGAAGTTCGTTCCAAAATTGCTGAATTTTGACCAAAAAAACCGTCACATGAGCATCGCTAAGGAATTGTTGAATGACGTAAACGTCGCTCGTGAGTAGTAATACGAAGAAAACTTCTAGGTTTGTGGAAAAACAATTCAAAAAGGGTACGGTTGATCTTAGTTCTAGCCTTGAAGAAAAGAAAACTAAACTAGATAAAAAACAAAAAAAAGAAGAGAAAAATAAAAAGGTAGGACAGAGGGAAGAAAAAGAGAAAACATGTTGAATGTTCATACTGAAAATTTTTCAGAAGTATAAAATGTATGAAATCAATGACTTCCTGATGGAGCAGCGATTATATATTTTTTGTAACAGCACTTAAATAAGGAAACTTTACTAAATTTATATTTTTGTGGAATAGTATTATACAAACTGCATATGTTATAACTGAGTAATCGTCGATATAGAGTGGTTCGATGGGGAGGAGGGGAAAGTAACCCTTTAAACCTCAAATTTAAAGTATGTACATCGCTACGAAATCTTATTGTGTAATACAAATATGATGGACATTTGTTAATTAATATTTTATGGAAGAGGGTGAAACACGTCTATTTGTCATAGTTAACCATTTTGTTTTTTAAAGTTTATATGAAATTCTGTCATATTTTCTAATATCTACCATATATAGGTATACCTTAGACATGATTTTTGAAATCTTTCAATCCTACAAATGTCTTTTTTATCCAGACATGAACCGTACCATCACAATATGCAAAATGACTCAAATATATGGCCATCACTCGTGAGAATGAAGTTTGTCGACGAAAGCCGAAGGCAAGCGTAGTTTTTTCAAGCGAGTAATGCCCATTTCTTGCGAATAAAATACTATACTTTTTCTATGACTTATAACAGAAATATTTTAAAATGAGATTCAGTTGTGAGGATATCCCTAATGAAAGTTTGTTTAAAAAAAGTGTTTTCCGTTAATCAGCTGTCGCCCCCTCAGATGTTGGAACTTGTGCCAACAAAGGATTAACGAGGTCTTATCTTTTAATGTGCGAAGCTTTTTTTTATTGAAATATCGATAATAATATTTCCAACAATTTCCATGAACGAAATCATTTTTTGTTAATACAATTGATGGTAAAACTCGAAAAGTTGTATACCATAACAGATGGTATCGGGGATACGATATCCCCATTCATATTTTCGTTATTGGTACTGGTAGATGGTTGTTTCATCGAATTCAAGATTTTTTCTGCAGAAACATTTTTACTTTAGATCGAATCATCTATATATCCTTTCGCCACAGATGTTGACTTCCATCCTCCACGCCTCTTCAAAGCAGTGATGTTTTCATCTACATCCACCAGCAGGGTGGTAGATGATCTTTGAAACGTATGCTCAGTCTAAAGGTCTAATTTTGGAAGTACATGATCTACACATCTATGTGTAGAGTTCCTTTTTTTAAGTTAATTGCTTCCTTCCTTTCTTTGGAAGATTCCCACATATTTTTTTATCAAGATAGAATAGTAGAGAGCCAAAAACTTTCTTTCCCAATTTGGATTTCTTGAGGTATTACTTTCGATAAAATAAATGCCAATTGGTTCGCCTAAACAAAATGACTCGGTAAACACGCGACGTCATAACTCATTCATATTCATCCACCAGAATCGAAAACAAAACAATCGCCACCTTGATAAAACCTCTACGTACGCCCACGGACAGAACTCGATACTTCTTTCCGCGAGCAGGGCAGCAAATTGCCATACAGGTAGTCTCTTACGCAACTGCCCGTGAGTCGCGCTTGTTTTACTAAGCACTCTAGATCGAGTTGAATTGAAATCGAACGAAACAGCGACAAGTGCTGTTTCTGTTGTTCAAAAACTGTGCCATAAAGTTTTAATATCTGTGAATTATTAAGTGATTGTTTGAAGATAAGTGCAAAGTTGTGCGATGTCGAGAAAATAAAGTAGTAGAATAAGTCAGTGCAGAGTAAAGTGAAATCTTGCGTGCGAGTGATCTTGACCAAACCAAAGTAAATACAGTACCTACATGTTTTCCACTTTCGATTATATATCTCGATGAACAACTGCGAGGCATGTTTCACGTCGCTCTTAGCATCTCCACGAAACTTTTTCACTTGAATTGCTAACTCGAGGAAGAACTGATTTTGATAATGTTCGCCGTCTGTTCAAAAAATGAGATGAATTTAATTTTTTTTCAAAAAATATATATTCATTCAACAGTTTCTATTTTGTTCCATTCAAAGTGGACCCTATCAGATATCAAACAGTTGTGCCAGCGTTTTTTCCAATCCTGGAAGCAGTTCGATATGCACTTTTCGGTATGTCCATGAGCTCTCTCAGCAATTCGATTTTTATCTTCCCAATCATCACAAAACGTCGTCTTCTAATGGATCTCCTCAATCTTGGGATCAGGAAAAAGTCACAGGGGGGCAAATCTGATGAATACAGTGGCTGAGGCATGACTACGGTGTTGTTTTTGGCCAAAAAATCACGAGCAAACAATGACTTGTGAGGAGGTGCATTATTGTAATCTGTATTTGTCCTCCTAGGTCATCCTATCCTGTCCTTTTCTATATACACTGCTGTTTCATCATTTTCCAAACAGAGGCGACACACACTGTCTTCCGACAGTCCAAGTCTCTGCATATGATGATTCAAATGACAGTGACCTATAGGAAGGCCTGTTAGACATCGTAGTTCATCCCTACTGTAGTCCAACAACTGATTGGTATCAAGCTTCGAAGGGTAGATAAACGCCTTGGACTGAACCACTCCTGGAACGCCACATGGCTGTCCGAGAATATTTTTATTGACTTGTGTGTGAGGTTGGATTCATCCAATCTCTCCGCACACAGTTTAATAGCGTAAATTTCCGCTTGAAATACAGTAGCATAAGTTCCCAGGCAGGTAGATATCTCTGCCCTGGGTCTGCGACTAACAACACCTGCACCAGAACCGGAAGGTGTTTTTGAGCCATCTGTGAACCAACAACTATCTGCTCTTGATATTTCCTTCTCCCGGAGGATTCAGTCCTCTCTTGTCGGGAATAGTACTTTATAGGGCAGTTCGTAGTTGACAATTGAAGGCATAAAGTCAGAGGTCATTTGCTGTGACTTCCAGTGTCAACCAACAGTCTGTTCAATTGATTTGTGCAATTGGCAATGTGCACAAGTCTGTATGCAGTCCATCTAGCCTCTCTCTCCAGAAAAATGTGGAGAGGAGGTAGATCTAGAAGGATCTCCATGGCCGCTGATGGTGTGGTACCGATAGCACTAGATCATTGGGAGACATCCCCTTTATATCAGCAGGTGTAGGCCAAGACTCGCCGAACACACACCCTTTTATTGACGATAATTTCGGACACTCGCATAGGACATGCCTGACAGTTTCATCTTCCTGTTCACACATCCTGCATAGACGTGTGTCTACTAGCCCCATATTATGGAGATGTTTCGTTAGTTGACAGTGACCAGTCAAAAATCCTACTGTTAATTACTGTCATGCAAAACCCATGAAATGTTATTCCGCAAAACTGCATGTGTCTTCGTATTGCTTCTAGCAAGCTGCGCATAAGTTCAAGATAATCCTTCTTATAATTATATTGACCGTCCAACCATTTGGCAAGAACTCCTGATGCCCCTGGTGTGTTTTTTTGGTCTTGGCCATCCTAGGCCCGTCAATTGGGATGATTTGACTTTGGTTACGATGTCGTTACTATGAATCTTTTTAAGCAAATCTGAATCGCCGTTGACGTCATTCAACAATTTTTTGATCAAAACTCAGCAATTTTGGAACAAACTTCCTTGCCACACGCTCTGTGTCCCAAATTTACAAAAAAATTGCATGGCATGAACCAACCGATATACCGACATCTTTTGCAACTTCTCTAATAGTGAATATTACTGTAGGTCTTTCCCAACACCAAATCGTTATTTTTAACACCTCGACACGTGTTTCGATCACCAAGTGATCATCTACAAGAGGATCATTATTCAATTGAATCGTATCGATTCAATTGAGTCGTATCGATGTACCATTCTGTTTTTCAAGTTGTTGAGAATACATAAATGTATCTATACAGGTACTTATAAAGAATACATTTTTTCCATGCATGAGTTTGGAATAAATCCTCGTGGATGTTTTCTGTACCCTGATATTCGAATAAGTTTCTTATCGGAGATAAATTAAATGTCGAGATTTCTTGAAAACTTACAATTTCAAACTATTCCTGAAAAACTTTCATAGGAACGATTCATGTGGGTTTCCGTTATAACCAATCATTGAACTCTCTAAAGTTCACTTTGCTGTGTACCGATAGTCTCTGAACTTTTATATGAACACCACTACTTGGGACTCTTCATACATTCAAAATACAATCAATTTCGTCAGACAATAGTATACAGAGTGAATTTTCGAAACATGGTGAACGATTAGTCGGAGCATTATTTCACGTATATAAAGAAAAAGTTGTATGAGAAGCCTTGAGTCAAAAATAGATATTGATGTGCAGAGTGTTGGAAAAATATGGAGAAGAATGAAGTTTCAAAAGTTGCGTTGTGACCAAACCAAAAATATCACAAGTTCATTTGAAATTCAAAAATGTTTTCATTCAAAAATAGTGGTTTTATTGTTTTCAATTATGATTATACTCAATTTTCATTTATCTAATCAGGAACGGTGTGTTCAAAGGACGTTCTTCATACATCTATTGATAACTTTCGAAAAAGAAAATAATGACCATTTGTAACTTATTTTGATTTAGTACAGATGATTATAGTGTAGTAAATATAGCATAGACCAAGAATTTCAAGCAGTTTTTAATTCGTATATTTTTCATTTCATTTAATCATTCACAATTTTTTGATGAACTCCTCTTCCACACCCCTTTTGAGTTGAATATTTGGTGAAGTCGCCTGTATTAGGTCTTTAATCCACAAATTGGTGAAGGATTCATAATTGTAGCTTAACTATTCAAAAAGGTCCAGTTTACGGTTCAATTTTCATATTAGATAACTGTAGGCTATCTGTATAACTCGTCTATACTATTGATCCTGACATTAACTTCATCAACAAAAGTCGAGGGACTTTTATATATTTGAGGGTATTTTATGGTATTCTAATTACATTCTCATTTAGAATTTTATTTTCTGTATTACCTGATGTAGAATATAAACAGATAATCATCTCAAGTAGACATCTGTTGTCTATTGAAATATAAAGAAGTATATAAAACGAAAAAGTAAATAAAACCAATAGGAATATAATTTGTATATATGTATATGTATGTATGTATGTGTTGAAGTTTTAATACAACTCAAGAAATGAGGAAGTTCTAGAAAAAATCCCTGATGAACATTTTTGATGAATTATTAATCAATAAAAAAAGCTGTTACATTTTGAATTTTATTTTTATTATTAACTTTTTATTTGAGAATGTTACAAGGAAAAGTTATATTAAAAAGTTGTAAATGATGCAATTATATGAAGAAGCTTTCTACAAAACTTTCATAGTCCTCATAGTTCAGGAAAAAAAATAAATAAAAAAATCAATCGAATTTTTATTTTTAAGACGGTGGCTAACCAGGACCCCGAAAACAAGGATTTAAAATCACGATAATTTGTTTATTTAATTTTTATCGTTGTTTTAATAAAACTGAATGTATTTTATATATGAAGTGTAAAAAAAGCACCCAATTCTACTCAATTAATTATTCTGAATGTTCTATTGGAATCAATAATTCTTATTATCGAGAATTTTGACAATTCACGTAAATATGGTATTTATGTTGTCACAATCTGGTAGAAAAAGGCATCATCAACCTCATTTTCAGTTTTTTGTAGCCCACTTTACTGGACCTTGAATTTTTTGTAATATAATACAGAATGCATCATAAATGAATATTCATAAGTGTTCGGTCATTATAAACTTCTCATATTTCTTATCTATTCAAATTCATTCATCTGAAATTGTCAACATGAAAATGAATATGCATTATATGCGTACGAGTATATCATCTTTCATTGAAATCCAGGCTATGATTTATCCCTTACCTGGCTTATTCTTCCTCAACGGTACATATACACTAGGTGTTCGGAAAGTGATAGGTAATCTTGATTCAGAAGGATTGTTGGATAGATCAGGAGTATATAAGCTGACTTGTGGCTCTTGTCCAAAAATGTATATTGGCCAAACAATGTTCGCGCCTTGTTTGATGTGCCTCATGTTGTTGTATACACAATCTGCGGAGATTAATAAAGTATCTATCTATCTATTCATCTACTCATCTATGTATGTATGAGAATACAAATGATATATTTGAATTCTGAAAAAAACTCATTTCATGATTATCTTATCAGACACTTCAATTTCTTTTTTAATAAATCAAGGACACTCTGTATAACTGTATAACTGAGACATAACTTCCTCCATCAGGAACTTCCCATGAACACTAATCGATTTGAATAAATACAAAACATAAATTGTGCTGCGAGACGAGTTATGGAAGGTAAAATATCGCACAGTGGCCTATTGGCCCGCAGCCCTGAAGGACATGCCGCCCGCGGAATGCAAATCAAGGGCAACGAGGACTTGTGGGTGGAGATACAAGCGAACACTTTCCGAAATTGGGTGAACGAACATTTGCCGCAAGATCTGAGGGTGGCGGACCTGGCTCAGGATTTGTGCACAGGTATGTAGATGTTTCAAACACAAATTATATGTATACTCTCTTCAATCAGGCAACTGAGTGCTCCAAAACATTATCATGCCTATAGTACAGGATCCCGCCGCAAAATCACTACGTTCATAGTGTTGTTAATCAAATTCAAATTTTTACATACATTAATGGATAGGAAAATACATTTATGACAGGTTGCCAGTCAAAAAGTGGCCGCCAATATTTTCATTTGAAAAAATCAAGCTACTAAAATACTTCATGGAGTAAGAGCCGGGTCAATCTCTCTACGAAACCCTTCATCACTTGGAAGGATGGAAAATAGTCATGGGATAATTAAAATTCATTCAAGCAAATACATGAATTGAAAGATGTTTCAGCTCCAACTTCAATATCCTAAAACAAAAAAACTCAGTATTCGCAATTCCATCTTTTAATATTCCAAGTTCATAGACATCAAAATTAATACGATTACAGGATATGGAAATATAAAACAATCTCCAAATACGCAAAATTGCACGGATGCGTGCAATTGGCAGATTCTTCAGCCGTTTCAGTACTGTACATTTCAAAAATTTTGAACCTTAAAATAACGTATATGTACACACTACAGGCGTTAAAATGTAACTGACCACTCCGACACTGTAACGATGAATTCCGCCAGCCGATTGCAGTTGAATCTGATTGGCCGGCGTAAGGGGGCTTATTCATTCTACCTGATAGATGCAAATGCGTATGGTGATGATACTTTGGTCACATATTTATCATTGTTTAGGTTACTTTGTGTGTTTGATGGACAGAGTTTAGTTGTATGGTCAATTATTCTGAAAATTTGGTGCAACATTCATGTTTTATTCATTTGAGTATAACCGAAACAAGACAGCTTCGCGGAAGTAGGTATAAAAAGTTGGTTCTGCGGCATTTACTTCCACATCCCCCTCCTATCTTCATTAATAACAAAATCAGCCTCCTATGCCTTTTACACCTCTGAAAATAATCAAGGGTCCACTGCCAAATCAAGGACCCACCCTCAAATTAAGGGTCCACCTCCAAATCAAGGACCCAAATCAAATCAAGAACCCAAATCCAGGCCCACTGCCAAATGAAGGTCCTCAACCCCAAATCAAGGAACTGTACCTAAATCGAGGGCCCATACCAAAAATCAGAACCTGCACGCCCGTCACCGAGCGCGATGTGTGCCACACCCCTGTCACTTGTCATACTTTTCCCGCCACCTCTCACGAACGCACATAAAAACACCATCTTCATCAACCCTCCACACAAGGGTTGCTTTTCGCGCGCTCTTCACCACACTATGGGTTGCTCTTCTCACCGACCATCGAGCTGACCATCGACAGGTCGCTATCCGACTAGACCGGAAATGAATGCTGCAGAACCAACTTTGTATACCTACTCACAGAGGGTATAGTACGTAGGAGTTGATGAGTTTGAAATGTCTCAAAACAGGGGATTATCAATGCGGAATTCCTTGCTGATTTTTTTTCCTGAACGGGACAACATTCAGATGAAGAAGTCGAGGTCTGTTAAAAAATAAGGTGAACGTTTAAATTTTGTGGGCAACGTACATTTGTATCATGAACTCAGTCATTCGGTTAAACCGGAAGAACTCCTGTCACAAATCCGCCATGGCAGATGTTTCGCCTGCACAGTTCCCACAAAGTCGCTTCTGATCAGGGTATCAACTATAATGTAACTATGTGCTCCACCCATCACCCCAGAAGGTCCCACCAGTCTGTGGATCCTGTTACAGGATGGGCAAGTTTCTATATACTTACACTATCGACGAGAGGGCAGTGAATTTGCAGTCAGAGAGTCTGCTTGATCAAGGCAATTACTGCTACAACTCGATTTTGCAAGCCCTGATCGCATGCCCACCACTCTACTTGGTGAACAGCCTGAGCATCGAACGAGAGAAGGAAATCCACTCCGTTTACAGTTGGAGTTTGTCGTGTGGATGAACATGACAAGAACGACCAAAAGGACCAACTTTGTCATCGACAAGCGACATCTTTGAGGAGCAACTGAAGTTGAGCATACATCTTGGCGGAGACTATATTACTGAGAATATCAACAGTTTGTCACACTACCACTCAACATTGAGAAAGTGAAGACTGTCAAGGAGGTGTTTAAATAGATTGGAGGACTTTGTTTGAAGGCGGTTGACAATGTTTTGCGGCGAGTTTCATTAGTTCGGACTTCCATTGTCTAATTTAATATAAACTGATTTGAAATCCCTAAAAGAAACTGTAAAAAATAAGTATCCACAATCGTCTTCGGGTGATAACTGGACTTTTACTTCGAGATCTGACTATTTATAGGTCATTCGAGTGCTTTCACCTATCCCCTCTTCCCTCTCTCCGCTTCATCGGTTTTAGCGGAAGCTGACCGTTTGGCGGGAGTTGGTCGTGTTCCGCTTGAATAGGGGTTTCCATATGTTGCATATCTCTAGGCTACCTTGGCAAAATGCGTTGTTGGACAACATATGTATATGCGGCTTCTTTGAATTTTCTCCTTAACCAGTGTTTCTCCTTGTGGATGATTTCAGCTTGAGCCCACTTGATGTTATGTTGATTAGTCCACACATACTCTGCTATTCCAGATTTGCTGGTTTCTCCTCGATGTGTGTGTTTCTTGTGCTTTGCAATGCGAACTTTTGATGGCCTCTCAATTTCACCGATGTATGATTCTCCGCACTCGCAGGTTATCCGGACCCAATCCTTCTTATCCTTTCCAACAATCCTCTGATTTAGGGAAATACAAGTACTAGTTGTGGCGACTTGACTTCCTTGTGGAGCTCTTGATGTCTTCTAGCTCAAGCCTGTTCAACTATCACTTTGGAGTAATCATTCCGTTGAAGGTCTTTTTTGATGATGCCTACTTCCTTTTCGAGACTTTCCTTCGTATTATAGAGCCCAGAAGCACGGTCTAGTAGAGTCTTGATGATTTCTCTCTTAGTCGATTGATGGTGGTTGGATAACTGGTTCAGATACTGTCCTGTGTGAGTGGGTTTCCAAGAATGGTAATTCGTTGTGAACTTCCTTCTCCGTTATAAAATTGATGGAAGGACTCACGCTGTTGATGTGCTTCAGGAAGGTGTCTAGTTCTGCATTCCTATAGTAGTGGCGATCCCATTGGCAGATTCTTTCAGGGATTTCAAATCAATTCATATCAAATTAAACAATGGAAGTCCGAACTAATGAAGTTCAGATTAGAGGAGCTTACCCTTTGAAACCTGACGAGCAAATCGAAGCGTGGGAGCGGATAATGCTCTGCAAAGTTCCCGTTATCCCTATATTGCATCAGAAGTTTTTAGATTAGCACCAGGATGGTTTTACAATGAAAATCAAGTCTTTGGAGTTTGGAGTCGACTTGGAAATCGACTCGAAACTAGTATGGTGGACAACGCAGTCTTTAAAAGACAAGCAGTACTAACTATTCGCCATCGTGTACCAGGGGAGCAAAGAGAACAACAAGGCATTAAGTGACCGAAGACAATTCTTCGGTCAATACCGTGCAGGAAGAACTCGTGCTTAAGCCCCAGGAAATGCGAATTCCTCATTTGCTGTTCTACAGACGAAGCGATGTTCGATCTGAATAACACACCCCTAGGGGGATGAGGTTGCTGCAGTTACCTGGGGGTTTCTTAACGTATGGAATATCTTTGTCGAGTTTTTACCGAATTTGAGTTTTTGTAGGTTCTAGTGGATGTTCTATTACTGCAGCGATGAATGTATCATAAAGTTAATGACGTAAAAATTCAAAGAATACCAGTGAAAAAATTTTGTAATGTAAAAAAATACAAGCGTCACAAGAAGGAAGAAGTGTAGTGACGCTTGATTGGTGTAAATTCTTTCCGTTGTTTAGTCTTATATAGTTTGGAGGAATTCTTTGTTAAAAATAATACTTTTCTCGCAGGTGTTCGGTTATGTGCCTTGGTAGAAGCATTGAGGGGTCGACCTTTGAAACCAGCATGGAACAGAAGGCCGGCGAATCAACATCATTATCTCGAAAATGTGACATGTGCTCTTAATGCAATCGAACAGGATGGAGTAAAACTTGTGAATATAGGTAAATTGGTTTATATTATTAAATTAGACTATATTTGTAGAACGTATTCAAATGAACGCTTCAATGTGAGATTTTCACCAGACAGATTAAACGTGTTTTGCTATATAATGTCATCTTTAGACGTCTAGGAACTCATAACCCTAGAAAGGTAAATATTTTAGGCAATGAATTTATCATGTAGAAATTTGTCAGGTAGTAATGGTCGCAAGCGAAACATAAGTGGAACCACCTATTGGTGTGACTTCCAAGTCAACTTGCCAAGTACTTTCTTGGTTTTTCTCATTTTGTCTTCAATCGAGGACCGCCTGCCCGGTACTGACGATGCCCAATAGGCTGAAACAGCTGTATACCGGTGGCTCTTAAATTGAAATCAATATGGGAATGATCAAAAAGTACTAATCTATTTATATAAAGTGGGTGGTAGAGACCCACACCATAAATCGGTACGACCAATCAGCCTTACATCCTTCTTATTGAAAGGACTTGAGAGGACCCTGAACAAAGACATCAGGAGGGTAGCATTAAATATGCATCCCCTCTAAATGACCACCAATATTCTTATCAAACCGGCAAATCAACAGATTTAGCATTAAACAACCTTGTAGAGAAAATGTACCAATCCTCTGACAAGAAAGAGATTGCGGTTGCTCTGTTTGTTAATATTGAAGGAGCATTCGATAATGCACTACCTGAATCTATAGGATCGTCTCTGACTAGGAAAGCTATAGAATCGACCATAATCGACCATGCCTTGCTGGTAAACAGAACTGTAACCTTGACTATTCAAGGCGGGGCCATTAAGTTCAAGGTCACCAGGGGCTGCCCTCAAGGTGGGGTACTATCTCCTCTTCTGTGGTCGCTTCTGATAGATAGTGTGCTTGATGCCCTCGACAGAAGAAAAGTAGACCTTTAAGCTTATGCAGATAACCTTGTCATCTTGGCAAGGTCCACATCGAGAAGGGTAGCTTGTATTATCCTCCAAAGCACGTTGGACGTTGTTCACAGTTGATGCCTGAGGGAGCAGATGTCTGACAACCCCAGCACCAGGAGGAGAAAATTGGACGATCTAACGCCACTTTCCCTCAATGGTGAGGTCATTCCATTTGGAACGGAGGTGAAATATCTTGGCATTGTCCTTGATAAAAGACTCACCTGGAACGCTCACTTGGAAAACGTTTTACACGAAGCCAGACTGTCTCTATGAACATGTCGAAGGATTTGTAGGATTTAGGACCTTGGGTGCAGGTCCCAAACAAATCCATTGGTGCATATGTGCACAGTTTCAGCTATTTATCACGTTTAGTTTAGTTTAGTAAGAGGCATAAAAGTTAGAAGTTTTTTGCGTGTTCGGCGGATTTTGACTATCGAAAAAAATGGATCAAAAAAATTTACATCAAATATCGTATGAAAATGGAATTGAGTTCTCGAAAAACACTTGCGAATCGTCGACAGTGGCATACGGTGATTGTACTCTTGAGTCAGTCGGTTGGCTCATGCTATTTTTTTGGAAATTTTGAGCATGAAACGTCCGGCAGCGAAGTTCGTTCCGAAATTGCTGAATTTTGACCAAAAAAACCGTCACATGAGCATCGCTAAGGAATTGTTGAATGACGTAAACGTCGCTCGTGAGTAGTAATACGAAGAAAACTTCTAGGTTTGTGGAAAAACAATTCATGGCTTTTTCACCACGATAATGTCCCTGCTCACTCATGCCTCAGCCACCGTATTCAGCAGAGTTGGCTCCCTGTGACTTTTTTCTATTCCCATGAAAAGACGGCGTTTTGTGATGATTGTGGAGATAAAAGCCGAATAACTGTTGAAATACTCAGACAGCTTCGTGTATTAAATTCTCTTGAAGGACATAATATGAATTCAAGTATGATGAAGTCAGAACTCTGCCTTGACATGATACGGCTACCTTCATTATTTTCAGGAAAAT
>NW_019291670.1:0-32494 GCF_000500325.1 Leptinotarsa decemlineata
CGAAAGTAAACAGCAGTCGACTGTATGGGTGTTTCAAGATGAGCCAAATCCAACAAAAGTTGTTCACGCACGAAGCACTTCCAAGCAAATGGTCGCGTTTTTTCGGAAAAACTGGACATGTCGCGACCGCACCACTAGAACAACGCAGAACAATCAATTCTGAGTTGTACACAACCATTTGTTTGCCAGTTGTCAGGAAAACCAACCGCCGAAGACGGATCACTCTTCACCATGACAATGCGAGCTCTCACACATCGGCTCAAATAACTGCATTTTTGAGCACCCAAAACATCGGTTTGATGAGTCATCCGCCATATAGTACTGACTTGGCACCGAATGACTTCATTCCCGCACATAAAAAACGAACTGAGAGGTCAACGTTTTTTGACACCTGAAGAAGCAGTTGCTGCATTCAGAATGCATGTTTTGGAGATACCTCAATTAGAGTGGCAAAAGTTCTTCGACAGTCGGTTCAAACGCATGCAAAAGTGTATAGATCTTCATGGGGAATATTTTGAAAAACAATAAAGCTATTTTCGATTATTAACATTTGTTTTTGTTCTCTAATCACGATATATAAAAGACAACCCGTGTAATACCCCTTTAACAAATACTTTTTTTTTCAAATGGTTCGTTTATAAATTTTTGAATGCGATAAATTAATGGGTTTGAATTGTTTTAAAATTTATTCTCTTCATTTTACAGCTAGTAAATAAAAGCTTTCATTTCAATTTTTTTACTATTAGTATACTTCACCATAATATGCACGAAAGAATACTCACCCTCCTTGACGCTTTGCACGTAAACGGGGTTGTCGCCGGAAACCTTCATCCCGTAACCCTTCTCGTCACGATTGACGACCACGCGCACCACCTGGGGTTGACTCTGAGTGTGATCCATGAGGGAGGCGGGCCGCCCCCCACCACCTGCCGGTGAGCAAGGACTTGGAGACGGCCGCCTCATGGAGCCGTTCACACACTTCGGAGCCGCCGATTGGACACTGTAACGAAGTAGGATTTTGTTAATATTATGAGCTATTTATTGAAGGGTTATACCCCGATACAAAAAATATACAATTGATGAAAATAAATTGTACTTATCGAATTGAAAGAAGGAAAGCTTTTGAAGATTCCCACATTTTCAGAATAAAAGATAAGGAAGTAGAAAGCGAAAACTTTTCTTTTCCAAAAATTAGGCACAATTTTAACAATATAGTTGATTATATAAGACATTCCAAATTCCTGCTCTATGCAGATGATCTCAAACTATGAGACAGACAGACAGACGATGAAAGAGACAGTGAAAACCTTCAGAAAGACTCAGATTCTATCACTATCTTTTGTGAGACAAACAACTTGATGCTGAATGAGGGTAAATGCAAAGTTATGTCTTTTTCACAGAAAAATGTTACTACTCCAACGGAATATTCAATAAATGGCACCAAACTGGAAAAACTTGCTCAAATCAAAGATTTAGGAGTCATATTTAATAGTAACTTCAACTTCAGAAATCACATAGAATATATTGTACGTGATGCAAACAGAAAGCTTGGTTTTGTTTTAGGAAACGTCAGGGATTTCAAATGGGAACTAGGAATTCTTTTATTCAATGCCTTTGTCAGGTCAAAGCTCGAATATGCTTCAACAATTTGGAATCCGCAAACAGCATTTCATTCAGAAATTATAGAAAAAATACAGAAGAAATTTCTTACGTACACCTACTTCAAAAAAAATAAAGAGTCTCTCTCTATGATCTCCTATAGGGCTCAACTAGAACATTTTGACATGCCAACCTTGTCGGATCGTCAAAGCTTGAATGATGTACTATTTATATTCAACATATTTAATCCGATAATAAATGTACCTGAACTCCTCAGTGTGATCAATCTTCATGTTACTAGTGCTAGTCTAAGAAATCACAATAGGGTTTTCTATGTAGACACCTGATCAGAGTCTCCACTCAATCGCTGCCTTAGGCAAGTGAATGGTCTAGTCGTCATCAAAGTCTGGATTTTTTTTGCTGTGATGAATTAAAAATGAGACAGTCATTTAAAAAAAATGTGCCATATATACCTGTTTTTATTAATGTTTCTCTTGTACGTAATTTTAGGTGTTTATTTACTCTGTGTATTTTAAAATCATATATTTTATGTACCATGACATTGACTGTACACATATAATCGGGTGTAAACCTGTTTGGAATGCAGTTTATCTATCTATTATACTGATCTTACATACATAAAATGTATTAATTCAGTGTCACTATCTTTAGGGTTTGGATTTTTTAAATTCGTTCCTGACGTTTTGCTGGCGTTGTCCGTTAATCAGCTGTCGCACCCCTACGAACGACAACCCTCAGAAGTCGAAACTTGTGCGAGTTAAAGACTAACGAGGTCTTACCTTTTAACGTGTGATTCCTAACACGGGTTGGAAGAATATTAGAAATCAAGAAACAAAGAGCCAGCCAGATGGCAGGAACACTAATGGAGAATAAAAGAACATTATATAGTGAGAATGACCAACTGGGAACCAGCGAAAGGGAAGGAAGAAAAAGAACTACCTAGCTCTAGCTGGTCAAAAGAGGTGAAAGAATATCTGAAAAGGACCGGAGTTGTAAGTTTGAGAGAAATAGGAAAGAATATGAGAAGGAAGATATTTGAGAAGGTTATGTAACTAAGACGATCATAGGGATTCATCCACCTTAGCCAATGCAGGATATAGAAGGCTTTAATAGAAGTACACTCCCTAAATGAGATTTATAAGCTATATCTGATCTAATATTTAGTATTACATTTTATTTTGATGTCAAACCTCTTTTTCATCATACTAAATGGTTGAGAGAAAAGTACCCTTACTATCAAAAAATATAAATAACTGAACAAACTTGAATTTGAACAAACATTCGGAAGATGCTTCAATGAAAAAAGGTCACTGCTGTTTCACAAAAAATACATCAATATTTTGATGAGGTATTTCTCAAGTTAAACATCAAAATAAAATCTTATATCATGAATAATGGAACACAGATTTTCAGTAAGTGAAAATGTGAGTTTTACACTTATTTTCTATGCACCCAATAAAAAGACTCTCAGATTTTATTTTTCATATTTTCTGTTGTAATTTCTATCAACATACTAAAATGGCTGTATACATATAAATTTGTGAATAAATGAATTTCTTTAAATACAAATTGTAAATTGAATTTTTGACTGCTACAAAATTTAGAAAAGAAAGGCTATTATTACTAGATACACTACAAATCTAGACAATGGCATGTCTACATGTTCTTTTCAATGAAACATGTAGTGGGCAGATTACATTATTCTTTAGACTGAATGCATATAAAATTAGGTAATAAACAAATGAAAATGACAACTGAGAGAGAAGGCTCCAGAATCCTATGTCATGTCTCATGTACTATTCTAAACAATACCGTAACACGAGCCTAGCCTAGACATACGACTTTCAATGTTTTCTTCAGATTATGACAAGACAGTAAGAATAATAAGAATGACGTAAGTGCTAAATAATCGAGCGCCCTTCAATTGTTATTTCTGGAAACGTTTGTTCAAAATCAGGCCAGCTAACTAGTTATTCACCTGTCTGTTGCTGAAGGTAAATTATCCATTATGATCTAAATAATCCCATATTTACACCACACACAATTGTAAATAATGAATGTCTATGGAAGAAAGTCATTTTTATTGATTTCACTATATAACATTCTGAGTCTGAATGAATAGGAATCGCACTAGAAAACACTTTCGTTCAAAAAATTCGAAAAAATCACCGAAAAACATTCGAAATCGTTCTCGAATCGATCAAAAAATACGAGACCAACAAGTGTCAGCCATTTTGAGGTTCACCTTTCCAGTAAATTTGACACTTCTCACAGAATACCATTTTTGAAAACACATACTGCGCTTGTCCAAGCGTTTATTCACAGAATAGTAAACAATACCATTCTGTGGTGTTTGTGTTTATGACACATCTATTCGCTTTTGTTTTGTCGAAAACTTTCGACTCGAGAAATGAGATTGACTTGAATTTATATACATGTTGATGGAGGCTGCAAGAATTTTTATATTTCGTTCAGATCTTCAATTTATGGACCAAAATGTAAAAAAATATTTCACCTAATATCAATTCATTCCCGAACAACATTGAAAATTGTCAAGCTGCGTCACTACAGTTGTACTCGGATCTCTGTGAATATCAATTCATCTTCAATTTTTCATCAGATTTGTTCACGGAAATCGGATGAGAATGATTCATTTGGTCACCACTTGATCATGAAAATGATTCAATTCAGTGTGAAAATAAAATAGCTGACATCGTATCACAACCCCGAAACCAATTCTACTTCATTCACAGCGATAGTGTTAACTATGTGGAAAAAGTCACTATTCTACTGAGTTATTAGAACTTATTTGCAGTCAACACATCTGAACAGCAATCTGTGTCTGAAGATTCCACCCAGCATATTCAGAAATTAGAATGATTTCTATCTAATTATTATACATCACGTTCAATAACACAGATCAAAACTTGGGTCGAATATGGGCATTCTCCAATGGCATTTAGTGTCATATGTCATCAGTCATCAGCGGTTGACATGAACACTGACAGCAATGTATACAGTGCTTGTGTCATAGAATAGTAACCAATCTATTCTGTGACTGTTGCCGGGTATAGTTGTAGTTGATGACTCAATACAAATACGTCCAGATGCATCTACAGGACATATTGAAACTAAACCAAATGGTAAAGCAAAAGTTATGTCATTTATTGTTGTGGTTTCTTGTTCATTCCGTGAGTGAAATTAATTCATTTTACATATTCGCCAGTTTCTCGTGTCTATAATGAACTTACTTTCATTCACAATTTTATATGCCAAAACACAAAAACCCCAATACAATAAACATAACCTATGTTTTATATTAATTTTTTTCGATCAGCTGTTAGTTGAGTAGTGCCAACGTCAATCGGAAACACGTCAATTAAGACGTTCTGTTCACAAATTATGTTATTCCGTAGCATAAAACTCATTTCTCGCACTTCATTATATTTTTTTAAAAGTTTTAACGTTCAAATATGTTTCAATATTTTTAAGCAGATATTAACTTCACAGATCTCAAACTCACAAAAATAGGTGTCAACTTTTCACACGTTTTATGGAACATTCAGGGGTGTTTTAACATTCGCGAGTAGTCAACTCTATGCCTGATCACATATCATTTATTAAAACTTGACATCCAAATAAAAAAACAATGTTAAACCACATCATATATGTGGATTTCATCCTAAAAACACCATTATCGACTTTTATAAATGGATAAAAAAAATCGTGGGGTAACTTAATGTTTACTGTTGGCGAATCCACCATTTTTTTCTGTTTCTGACCAGATATATCATAAAATACGACACTTGTTTTTAAATCCATTTCGAAAAATACGGAACGTGTATGATTATGAAAAGTAAAGGACTTGTTCACAGTATCAAAAGAATAAGACACTCCCAAAATTTTTTCTTGGTTCATCAATTCATCGATGTCGATTTTGGAATGATAAATGTCGATTATCAAATGGGAAACTAGTCCAGAACAAAATACATGTCCGTTCTTGCGGTTGAACGATCCGAAAGTTTTGTTCATAACTGAGTCGGGTCTGACTTCCAACAATATTTTCAACCAGTCACTTAGAACGTTTGCATTTGAGTTTCCAAACGATCCTATAATTCTGTTTTCATATACACTCCACAAGTCAAGTATTGATTTTTGTATTTTCCTACATATTGCCGTACCGTTGACTGTTCTGTTTCCGGTCGGAATGTTTTGCCACAATCTGCATTTGGTTAATAAATCATACCCAAACTCTACGGTCAAATGTGCTTTCTCGCTCGATACACAATCACCCAATTCATTTTCGGGAATAGTTAGAAAATTTTCGGTGAACTTCAGCGGATTTCTTTTTATCTTCAACGATACATCTGTTTTGTTTCCAACATTCACCAATTTTGCAGTTAGAATAGGTTTCCCTATCAAATATCCGGGATTTCCACTCAAATTTTCAGAGAAATTACTTGTCTGGTTATTCCACCAAAAGTTCACAGAGAACTTCTGAGTGAACTCCGTTTCTTTTCTTCCGAAGGAACTGGTGATGTTTTCCAAAGTAGCCAAAACTACAACATTACTGAATCCAGCATTTCCATGATAGAAATTGTACTCTATTGTTTTGACAATATTCACGCAATCGTTTTTGTATTCTCTCAACCTGAAGCTGCACTTAACGGCCGCCCTTGAATCATTTTTTGCAACATCAACACAAACATTCGACAGTGGATCACAAATTTTTGGAACAATCGGCAAACATACATTTCTTGGACAGTCCTGAAAATATATACACATGAAAACATTAAAATATATATTTGAATTGATGTTATAAGATGTGGGATGGGCTGAAAATCTTTAAATTTTGTTTCAAGATCATGGGACAAGCTCATATGTTTGATGAAAAATGAGTTTCGGAAATGTTTTGTTTTTCAGAAACAAGTTGGCTTTGACAATAAAGCGAAAACCATGTTCATGATACGTAAAAATATCGCTGAGAAAAGTTAAGAATGGACTGACTGACCTGTTACTTGATAAAAATCAATGACACTATTCATAATACCGTAGCTTCCTCGGTAGGTAAAAATTGTTCAATCATTATCATGGATTCTGAATAAAGTTGTCCAGAACTAGATTGTATGGCCATACACAAAAATTCAACTACCCTGATTCTTTAGATCAAACATAACAAATTGTATTTACTCATAAACAATTCCATTAAAATTAAAAGATTAATGGATGAGTACTAATTTGATCATTCACAATTAAAGCATTTCTCGACTGAACAGATGTAGACTGAGAAAAACCGGGGCGATTATTTGATAAAAACCACTCGAGTGTCACACCTATTGGTGTGACACTCCAGCTGTCTACTAGTGGACCTTGAATTGAAATCAAATTGTGAATGAACGGAATAATACTAATCCATTTATTTTCCGGTACTGAAACAAATGGAATATCTTTAAGGCACATATTTGTTGATACAAATTTCCATATTTAGAATTTTAATAAGGAAAGTACTAAGTATGACATCATCAAGAAGATAATTTTATAAAGAATTCATCTATGTGATGGTTCACTACGTTACTTTTCATTTTGGCGCCCTCTTACGGAAAAATTACTTCAGAAATGCTCCAAGATGTCAAATAACGTTTTGAGATTACTATATATTCACGTATGGCAGTTAATGAAAACAACTCGAGTATCTACTGTTGATTATTGTAGTTTGAAATAATGCATGGTGTTTCCATTATTTGTTTCATACAATTCAGATTTTTTCAACTTTTAATCTGTTTATGACTTGTTCCCATTATCTTTCCAATGACGTTTCATAATTAACATTTCTCAAATGCGGATATCTACTGATTGTTCCAACCATGAATATTTACCTCGAATATACCGTGTTTGTACTTTGACATGTTAACCAAATTCGGAGCAGAAATTACATAAATGTGTTCAAAAAATGTCTTCAAGCTCAAATACGGATTTTCTTCGCTGATGTCGGTCTGTGTACAAACGTTTTCCACATTTTTCATGGCAAGGACATCTTCCTCTAGAATACATCTATTGGTGATGAATTTATTAGGCACTTCTGAAACAGTATGTATTGATCAATAGTGAATTTAATGCTGCTGGCAGATAAATAACTTACGAAATTTCACCATACCATTTTTTCGGACTAACCATATAGGATTTCCGTAGCGGAATTTTTCGTTTCTATCGAACACGTGTCGCTGGTCGATTGAAGTTGCATAATTTTGCCAAGAAAATTTATTGATTTTCTCTGATTGGGCATCATCGAATGTTTTCAACGGCTAAAACATCATTATTAAGAATAAACATTAAATAAAGACACTTTAAAAAAGTCACTTCTCCTTCATAACAAACCATCAAATATTTTCCGTACTTTTCGTCCATCAAGTTAACATTATCAGGATGTTATTCTAGTGGAATGTGAATGTGTACTTTATCAGGTATATAATTTCTGTAGTTCCAACAAACATTTCTTTTTGTAACAAATGGAATATTTATTAATATATCGCCATTTCTTATTCGGTTGGATCAATAATCATTATCGCCATATGAAATCATAGTCACGTAGTTCAAATAAAAGCTTAAATCATTTATTGTATACTCGTTAACACTAATGCCAAAGAGAGTTATATAATGATTAGAAAAATATTTTACAGAAAACCCATACTAAATGTAGTCACAGCCCGTTTATGCAACACAATCCAAAGAGTAAGAACTGAGATTTATTTATTTTAAGCTTGAGAAAGCCATTGTATAGCGAAACAAGTGTCACGGTTTTTGTAAAACCCTTTATAGTGAAAATCATACAAGTTAGCCAACATTTATCTGATAACTGAGACACAGAGTAACTCTGTTGAAACTTAACCCATCAACAACAAAATGCCACCAGATGAGTGTCTCTTTTATACGTTTCTGTGATCTATATTCTGTGTTCGAGGTGTTCAACGTCATTTTTAGCGGTAAACTTAAATTATCATATATACAATTTCATTGTATATCTGATGAATCATTACGATGTCATTTCGGCAGGTTGTTGGCCAACATTTGAACAACAAACAAACATAAGTTTACCATGTTTAAATTCACTAACCAATCGAAGAAATTTTTACATTGACAGTAACCACCTCGATATTCATGCATGCATGATTTCTGTTCCGTTCTGAGTGTCCCTTCTGTAGGGTATTCTGTGACTAAGAGCTTAGGTCAAAAAAAGAGGTGTTTTCTGGCGCTCATGTATTCAAAACGTTTTCGTCTATGATTCCAATACATTCATTCTGGAGTTGAAACGATGACCTCACATCAATTATGATTTGGAACGTATTCATCATGATTCAAAACTAGCGTGAGGTTGGTTTTGAAACGGAATTTGACATTACATTACGTCAGTTGTCAGTTTCTGCTTTATTTTGATCGTTACACTTTATAAAGTGCTGAAAACTTTTCATCAAATACGTTGTAAGGATGTACAAAATAAAGCTAGAAAATGGTTACTTGCACAAATCCGATTATAATTGACGTTATTGAAAAATTTGTTTTTATTATTGAATTTGACATCTGATACAAATAATTCCATTCTGGCGAATACACGCTCGAATACGATTAAATGCCAGAAAACACCTAAAAATAGGCATGCACTAAATTGCGCCAAATATAAATATGGGGAATAATTTTCAGTATTATAGTAAACCATTAAATAAAGAATAATTGTGGTTATGTTACCATGTGCATAAACCTTACACTTTTCTTAGGTACAGTCCTAAACTATATCAAAGCATGATCACCACGCATTTGCATCTATTGAGTAAAATGAACAAGCTGTCTTACGCCAGCCAATCAGATTTAACTGCAATCGGCTGGCGGAATTCATTGTTACAGTGTCAGAGTGGTTAGTTGCGTTTGAACGCCTAAGGTGTGTACAGTGTACATATAGTATTTTGAAGTTTAATATTTTTAAAATGTCGAGTACTGATACGGCTGAAAAAACTGCTAATTTGTGTCCTTACACTATACACTCAAAAAATGTTACTATACCAAATTATAAAAAAAAAATCGATCGGTCCTTAGTGCGACTCTGAACAGGAAGCCTTGTCTGGGAGATCACGTGCACTATGCATAATAATGTTTTGGAGCACTATGTTGTTTGGAAGGACGGATTATATAGTTACTAGTTATTTGCTTCATTTCTTAGGTGTTGCTGCATTAACCCGCTAGGAGTATATACAAATTCAAAGCAAAATAATAGATTTTGAGAATATCACTGAATATTAAATTTTTACAAAAAATCTGAATAATGAAAAAATATATTCAACACGTTAACACATACTGTTACTTACTTGTTTTCGTTGTAGGGTATAAGACGGAGGTAGATTGCTTTTGATTATACAAAACAAACCATTCTGGTACTGGAGTTTAATTCCAACAACAAATCGTTATTTTTAACACTTCAACACGTGTTTCGATCACCAAGTGATCATCTTCAAGAGGAAAATTAAACCGTTTAATCGAACTTGGCGTGCTTTTTTTGGCTTCTGGGCTCTCCTGCAATTCAGCAATTCTGGAACCAACTTCGCTGTCACACACTCCATGTTCAAAATATCCGAAAAAATGCATGGCATGAGTTAACCGATATACCGATTTCCTCTGCAATTTCTCTGATAGTGATTAGACGATTCTCTATAACAAGTTTTTGCACTTTTTCAACGTTTTCATCGGTTGTGCTAGGGCGTCTAGGGGAGCGTCGTCATTCACATCTTCTCGACCTTCTGTGAAGTACCACTTGTAAACATTTTTCCGACTCAGAGTACAATTATCGTATGTCACTGTCAACATTTCAATTATTTTTGAGCACTCAATTCCATTTACACAGAAAATTTGATGGAAATTCTTTGATCCATTTTTAACGATAGCAAAATATCGCCGAACACGCAAAACATTTCTAACTTTTGTGCCTTTCACCAACAAACTAAATATGCTAAAAACTTTAAACTGTGAACACATGTTCGAGACAAGTGTACCAATATAAAAAATAAAATAATCGAATATAGGTAGTCCGCAAAATCTGAATGATTACCTTATTTTTTTACAGTCCACTTATACCACCATGTATTAATGAAAACCGCACTAAAACTGTTTGGGCCGTTTTCGATATTAATGCACAAACGTACACATGAATAGTCAAAAATTTGAAAAATCATTGTCTAACGCTCTATTGCGTTAATGAAAACCCCCAATATTGTTTTTTCTGAAATATCTACTATAAACAAACAGCGATTAGTCACACTTCAACTACATGTATTATTGAGAAAATTGTTCAAAAACGTTGTTCTTACTCCTGTTTTTTGTATTTCAAAAATACGGAACATGTTTATGTAATACATTTACGTGAATACCTACTCCATTACATTTTTAAGATACTTTCACCCCGTATTTACATAAATAATTTATGTGAATAAGTCGTAGCTAATACGTAAAAACTAGCGTCAATTGACGCAAGTGATGCGACCCCATGGTTGCCAACTGCGGTAAAATAATGACAATTTGACATTTGCTAATGAATAAATAACCTATCTTTCTGAGTTCCTTCCCCATTTTCATTTTTGGGACAGACCATCTTATATTTTTTCATAGCTGATTCTTCATTCTGGAGCCCCAACTTCATATAGGACGACTAGAAATCTCTTTTCGGCCATATTCTGGAAATCAGTTAGGAACTAGAAAGATAGGTTATTTATTTATTAGCAAATGTCGAATTGTCAAATGTCATTATTTTACCGCATTTGGCAACCATGGGGTCGCATCACTTAGGGCCGGTTTATCAATCGCCAGCCAACCTCATTTGACTAATGGTTTTGTCTTAGCTCCTAGTCAAACTGTTTTTCATTATCATGTTACCATCAACTGGTAGCTGAAGTCTCAGTGACCGTAACAGTCGCTAGAAAGTGATAGTTTTTTTATTTAAGCTGACAGTTATGTCACAGAATATCAGTTCCGATATTCTGTGGTTATGTGGTCGCGCATGCGAAATTAGGTTATTTATGTTTTTTGTGATAATTTGAGAAATACTTTTTGCAAGTAAAGGGTTAATTACTATAATTGTTTGATTAAAGANGAGTATCGAGTCAAGAAGTAAAACTTGCAACAACGTTGATAATACAGAGTTTCAGTGACATTTGTAATGTTATTTTGAATTATATCATCTAAATGTACCTATGTTTCGACTGTTTCTTTGAATACACTCTGACAATAATACGATGAATAGTAACAAACTTACCTGTAGGTTGCAAGTACATAAATTGCTTTTCGAAGATTTTGTATTCAGCTGTGTACTTTGGGCTTTGGCACCTTCTGTCGGCCCAACACTGGTTGAATTTGGCACCTCTGTCGAATTGGTCTCGAATGAGAGATAGTCATCCGTGGTGAAGTTCGATTCGGAATCAATCCCTTCGGAAACAGCAGCGATACTTAATTGAGTGGTGGTTGTCGGTTCTGTTATCGATTGAGTGATTCCATTTTGATGTACACTCAAAAGAAGCATGACCACCACAACGTAAATTTCCATTGTTCAATCGTATTCCACTCCGTAGTTTGTGAAATTTCTCAGCAGTACCGTTAATTCAAAGGACACTACGCCCATAGCCTCAGTAGAAAGTTTATATCTTTCTGAAGGAGAAAATATCTGATCGGGATATTTGAGTTGAATACCGCCTCCCAAAAAATACTGAATGAAACGTTGTTTCAGCGAACCAAACGGCCTCCAAGTGTAACAGTCGAGAGTATGAGTGCCTGGACTTGTTGGTACCGTTACAATTCCATATCCGAATAAATGGGCCCTCCCCAACCAATCTAAGTGATAAACTTCAATATATATTTTTGGCCAACCTACAATAAAACATCCGTAATACAGATTTGTTGAAGTAGTCTGATGAGACAAATAGATCACGTTAACCCATTTATTTTATATGGATGATCTTTAACTTTATACCTCTGGAGAAAATGATTTCCACGAGTCGTTGGACGGGTGGTGGAAGAGTATACGCGACGGACAATTATCACAAACGATGACAATGCGGGGATTACGGAGAGGATGTGTAGACAGAAGCATCCTGCACCATCTAGATGCCGGAAATACATAAGTATACTTACCTAGAACTGTCGGGAGGAATAAAGTTAATGCTACGAGTATGCTTGCCGTTTTGATCTTACTCTACTCTTTTGATGTAATGAAGTGGACTCGAGAGGAGCAACATCAACTCGACGTAAAGACCCGAAAAGTGATTCATGTCCGTAACAGTTTGCATCCCAAATCGTCCGTTCCACGGTTGTAATTTCCACAACAGATAGATTGTGGACTTATAGTGTCTACATAACAAAATAGTACTGAATGGAACCTGTAAGTCAACAGAATCTGAAATCCCTTCATCGCATGGTCCGCGACTAAGAGAGAGCAGCAATCAGATCATTTGTCTTTAGGGTAGATGCTTGAGCGGCTGACACTGAACGAGGTGGTCACAACTCTGACACCGAGTTGGAATGAAAAGGTAGCCGAAACCACTTTACACCTGCGGCAAGACAAGGATATCATCACCTACCGCCCTTTTACAGTATTAACGGACTCTGGTGTTGCCTATGCCCCGGGAATATTGAAATTAGAACCACTGAATTCATTGGAGCTATTCATTCCCCACTCATACAAGTAGTTCTTCTTGGCCATCGGAGCAAGACATTAGTTGTGAAGTTTTCAGCACCCAGCGAGACGAATATCGTCCGAAAAGAGGGGATAAACGGAAGAAACATTGAGATTTCCTCGTCGAACTCCGCATATCCTATGCAAACCACTCTGTTAAGATGGTTGTTCTGATAATTGGAGTCCTTGGTGGAATATGATACATTCTCAGCTTTCGAATCTCAAGATCATGCCAGATTGTAGAAGGCGGTCAATCTTGACATATTGCCTTTGCTTAGAGCACATGTTTCTTGGACACAATGAGTCCAACCTGCTTAACTTTCGGGAAAAAACATTTATATGGTTTTAGTACTTCCTCCGACAACAAAGTGGCTATGAACTCTAGTGCCTGCATATCAAAATGGTACTGGATGGTATCTGTCATCAGTCATCCGGAGTTTGGATCCTCTTCTTTCAACCAGTGACGTTTATGTAGATGAGAGGAGACCTACCCCGGCTCACTAAATTTTGTGAGAGGTGTCAATATATCTTCATCTGCTTTACGGACAAAATTGAATAGACGGTTGATACATTCAAGTAGATAATATAGCAAATACAGTTGAGAACATTCAAACAAAGAATTTTGTTCAAGTTACGATAAAAAAATAATCAAGGATTATATTACGGGTGCGTTTTTGATCGGTTAAATGTGTGACAATACAAATAAATTAATAAAATCATGAATACGTAAGTCGGAGGATTTCAACCTTAAACGGAAGCGTTTAAGAGCAAAATTTTTAAAATTATAGGATTGCACGCATTTTGAAGGAGTGAGCTTGGTGTATGAGGAACATATGTTGAGATTGCAGAAAAAGAAAACGACAATAATGATACAATAGAGTCCAGTGAATATGAATATTCACAATAATAAAAAAAACTACTTCACATTTCTACCTCCAGCTCAATGATAATAAAAAAACAATCCTTAGAAAGTATAGGATATTTCAATTTTGACAACTGGCCCTCTCTCTGTGAAAACTGGAACTGAGGGTAGGAAAAGTTCATTTATAAGCCACTAGATGCCGCCAATGAGATGTTTTTGGCGGATTTGAAAATTTTCAATTTTGTATTACGAAAAAATTAAAGTTTTAATTGTGGATGAGAGATACGCTGAAATCTGATGGAATGATCATGAGGTTCGGTTGCTGGGTCTGGAATTTGAAGAATTTAAAGTTTCCCAGATTATGTGTCCACTTTTGCATTTTAATAAGTAGGTACTGTTGAATAATGATCTCTCACACCTCAATTACCAAAAATTTTGAAATACGCACCTTGAATTCCAGCTGTAGATAAATGGATGTCGACTGGATACGACCACTTGCAAATATTATTGAACTGTGACCAACTTACTTGGGTTTGACCTTCTCTTTTGCCTTCAACAATTTTCCAATTATTACCTAAAAATTTTAAAAATCAACCACCGTCAAGATGACTGCTGTGGCGTTTCTCGAAGAAATTTCAAGTAACTATTTGTTATTAAGTGTAATTCAACACCAATGAATATATTGCTGCAAAAAATAAATAATATTTCATGCATAATAAAAAAGTGTCGACTTTTTAAAAATCGCATATAATAAAAATAACTCACCTACTTGAATATGCCACTTGCAAAATAAATGCTGTTTGGGAAAATCTTTTCCTTGACTAATTTCCCCAATAATATGCACTTCTGCCATAGAAAAAATCTACTTACATTATCCCGAATTGGAAGTTTTACTGTACATATTGTTTATATTATTTGTTTTGAGTCTATCCGTCGTTGCCTAGCAACAGTACCAACCAATCCGCAACATTAAATCTAAGAGCATATTGAATGGTTGATTTTTTGAAATTAACGGTTTTCGAATATCCGTTTGTGATTTTGCACTCCTCATGTCAATTTTTTGGTATAAAATGGGATTTAATTTTGAAATCTGGATATTTTACTAGTAGGGGCGCATGTCTAACTGACACGCATGCTCATTCAACTTTTAAGTGACATATTTTCTTCTACGCACGTACAGATTGATTACTAGCGTTGCCAGGTGTAAAGCTTTCTTAACAATTTATGAGAAATTTGAAGCCACTAAAGACCAGTCGCCGACAAAAATTGTTTTTGAAAAATTCTTTGGAAATTATAGTATCCTGAATATTTGAAAATGATGCTAATAGCAGTACAAGTAATGAACTGAAAACGATTCATTACGTGTTACATTTTTCGTACAAACAAAATATCTCTGCAATAATAACCTTTCCTTACCACTCACATTGCTTCTAGTTTGGTGATTGTTTTCACAAGTGACTGTATGCTTATAGTGTTAGCTTTCGAAACTAAATATTCATTCGAACGACTTTCTCATTTTCTAGCAAATGATTGAAATGAACATCTATTGAGAGTCTTTTATTGTCAAATTTATTCATTTTTATCAATGAATTTGTTTGTGTGAGTACAAGGGTATAATATGAAATTATTGACTTTTTAAATGTCACTTCGAAGCCTTTCTTAAAAAAATCTAATAACATTGATAACATTTGTACTAGTTCTGAAAAGGAAGTCTAATTTGAGTAATTTGAACACTTACAGTTTAAAATAAATTCAAACTGTCTTTAGAGAATTGAGAAAGTATTATCTGGCAACACTGTTGACTATGTGGAGAGAACGATTTCAAGATGGCCGTAACGTGAATATTGTTCTATTCACTATACCTACTAGTATCGAGTCAGTTCTGACAAGAATTTTGTATTTTCTATCAGTGATATACCAGACTATATGATTTAATATAACAATTCAGGCTTTGCCACTACATGTGAGTTCAAATTAACAAAATAAAGTGTGAATGACCATTTATTGTGATATCAAATCATCAATTTTTGAATAACCACCCGTTCTTGTACATTTTTACATTTGTTTCCAACCCTATTTTTCAATTTCAAGGACCCCAAAATGCCCAGAAGGTGTTACGAGCATGATTTATCATCAGATAAAGAACCACCCAGAAAGAAAAGTTCCAGTGGAATTGTCAACAGTATTCAGTTCAAACAAGGTGAAATTGTTACTGATCTGTGCTCCAAGAAATGGAGAATAGGCAAACCGATAGGAATAGGAGGATTTGGAGAGATTTACGAAGCATCGGATAACATTGCAAGAGATGTTAAGAGCGACAGTTCTTTCGTAGCCAAGATCGAAAAGCACTCCAGTGGCCCCCTGTTCGTCGAAGTGAACTGTTATCTTAGAATTGCAAAATCAGAAATGAGTAAGTAGTTCGATAGATTTATTCAAGTAGTTATTCATTTTTATCAGTTTGTGATGAATTTTGAAAATATTTTCAATGGACTGTGTACTTTTCATTGCTGATTACGAATCTAGTTATTTGGCATTTCAGTTTTTTCCATGCAAAACCTTTAATTTCCTGAAAATTGTTTTCTTCCAGTAAACAACATCATGATATGTTTCTGAAACTAAAATACAGTAGAAATTTTATTGTTAAGAATGTTTTGTAAATAATCAACATGATTTTTCTATGAAAAAGTATACGGCTATCAACCTATTGCTGCTTGAGCAAAATGTTATAGAAGTTCTGGGGAAAACGGCCAGATGTATAGTCTATGTATATGTCCAAGGCATTTGATTGTGTGGATCAGAACATATTATTAAATAAGATGAGATTATTTGGTTTCACGTCGAGAGTTCAACATCTTTGTTAATGACATTACATCTCTCAAAAACTCCACCCCTCTCAAGACAAACGGCGTTGCCGAATCTGATCGTGTATTTCTACTAGACTACGGCTTAGCTTCGAAATACTTGTTGTCCAACGGTGAACACAAAGAATTCTGCCCGGATCAGCGTAGAGCACACGCAGGGACTGTTTTATTTTGTTCTCGAGACGCCCACAAAGGAGTGCTGTCTAGGAGGTCAGACCTCGAGAGTTTGGCGTATAACATAGTGTATTGGTTGACAGGCAGTTTGCCGTGGATTGAAGACTTGGAGCAACCGTTGGACGTCGAGAAGAAGAAAAACAGATGTTTCAGTAATTTGAAAAGTTTTTTGGAGCTGAGTTTCAATAGCGATTTTCCAAGTTTCGTATTGGAATATTGTGAATACCTGAATCGACTGCAGTTTGAGGTGAGCGGACATCTGCTTTACATATTTTTTTTGGGCTTTAGTAATTTGTTTTGTGGATTACTCCTTATTTGTAGTCGTTATCAGAAGCTGATTTGGGACAATTTCGATAACTTTCAATTTTTTGTTTTTAGATTTTTTTTACTTAAACAAGATTCTTATTGGGAAAAATATATTTGTGGGAGGCCAGAGTTTATGTTAATATAATTGATAGAAAATTAAGAAGGATGGGAGTCAGTTGCCATTAGAGACACTGAAATTATTTGAACAATCAGGGCCATGTGAAACAATTTTCTTTTACCAGATGAATGCTAGGTATGCTTCTTCAATATTCGAAAGAACCATCACAGAGTTGTGATTGAATGTCGTTTTTTGTTAGAAAATACCCTAATTTTCCAGATTAACCATTCTTGTTGGAGTTTGTGTTGATTTTTTTCAGTTGTTTGTCGTTCAGCACAAAAATTATTTTTCAAATTGTGGTCGCAATATAACATAAGTATAATGAATAGGAAAATTTGTGACTTTTTTTTACACGCTTTATATTAGCTACACCTTCGATTCACTTGATATATCGACATTATTGCTTGATCTATTCTCGGGCAGATGGCACTGTAGGTAACGTCTTGATATAATTCAAACTCACTTTACATGTATTTCTACATTTAAAAAAAGTATTTTTTTTATTAACACGCGCGCCTTCTGCCTTATTTGTAACCCTCCTCAGGCTCCTGCTGCCTTAGGCTTGGTATCTGATTTTCAGGCTTCCTCTCCGGAATCGGAAAATATCAATGGTAATTTTTCTAAACAATATATGGTTTGAAAAGACTAAGAAACACGCTTTTATATCACATGAAACTAAAAAATGAAAAATAAATATACGATTTTATAGAACATCGAACTGAATAGTTAAAAATATTTTTTTAAATAAGCTCAAAACAATAACGAACGAAAAACATTATTGTTATTGTGAAAAAAGTGTGAGCGCTTTGTGTCATATTTTTTGTATATCAAGCTCCTGTCACTTTTTTTACAATAATAGCATTTTTCGTTGGATATTGTTTTAAGCTTATTGGTATGACAACGAGGTTAAAATACATTGTGACAAAAGAGATTGAGCTTACAAGATGTTCAAAAATAATAGAACTGAAGAAAATTGGAACCACTATAAATTTCTTCGAAATAAATGTGTGAATTTACGGAAACTCAAAGAAAAAAAACACTATTATGATAAAATTGATCAAAATAGGTCAAATCCAAGGATTATGTGGAAAACACTCAAACAGATTGTAAGTCCAAAAACTAATAGCAATACATTTACTGATAGTATTTATTTCAAAATAAATGGTCAGTCATTCATTCATAATTATATTCTCTAGATATTGCAGAATCATTTAAAACTTATTTTATTGATAGCGTACAAGAAAATGTGAACACTATTGATCAATCTGATTCACTACATGAGAACAATGTTATATCGATTAACAACTCCTTTGAGAAATTCAAAGTGTTGGAGTTAGCAAATCTGTCTAAATTGATCAACGGAGTGGAAATGAAATACATCAGTGAAATACTTAATTGCAAACTTATTAAAAAAACGTTTGGTTTTATAAGACATGCATTGTTGCATTTTTTAAATACATCTTTGAGCACTGGCAGATTCCCGAAGGAGCTCAAGACCAGTGTCCTTGTGCTAATTCAGAAAGTCCCTAACACAAATCAATCCTGGGAATTTAGACCAATCAACACTTTGCCTTGTTTTGAAAAAATATTAGAACTCGCAGTTTATAATCAACTCATTGAATATCTACAAAATAATGATATTTTACTAAAATATCAGTCAGGTTTCAGAAAACACCATTCATGTGAGTCCGCATTACAAGTCACAATATCAAAAATGAAAGAATCAATAGTAAAGGACATTATATTATAGCCATATTTTTAGATCTTAAAAGAGCTTTTGAGACAATTGATCACCACATATTACTAAATAAACTGCTAAGTATTGGTATCAGGGAAACTGTTTTGTTATGGCTGACTGATTACTCATCACAACGCAAACAGGTAACCAAAATAAAGGATTCAGTGTCATCATCTCGCGATGTCATATTCGGGGTACCTCAGGGGAGTGTTTTGGGACCCATATTAATTTAAATCTACCTGAATGATATAGATACCATCCATGGTTGTGATTTCATGAACCCTTTTGCAGACAACACTTTGTTATCAATTTCAGGAGATGATATAGAAACAGTAGCTGATCAAATGAATAATGAACTAAGAAATGTTTTCAAGTACATGAATCGCAATAAACTAAAACTCAACACCTCCAAAACAAAATATATTATGTTATCAACTGGTTATAAGCTATCACTCATCAACAATCTCAACATAAGATTACAAATTGCAGGTGATGTAATAGAGTTCGTAAGTGAATTAAAATACTTGGGTTTCATGGTGGATAATCATGGTGTGATGACTGCTACCTAGAACCTTCCGAATTATTTTTCAGTCTTTAGTACATTATCTACATCATTTTTATCTTTTTTTCAATGAAACTGTTTACCATAAACATTTTTTTTTATTCTTTGCCATTTTTGCCAACGTAATACAAGTTGATTGATTTCGTCAGCTTAAAAAGTGTGTGAAAGGGATTCGATGAAGTCGACGAAGGCCGTTTTTGGGCTGGTCCTGATTGGCGAAGGTTCTATCGGTGAGAAAGTTATTGAATTGCTCGAAAAGATGATAGTTGATTGGCAAGTGGGGTGGGGTGAGGTATTTTTTACCTTCTACTTTTACTAGCTTTAAATCTTTCTTCGGAAGTGTCCCTTTATTTATAATAATAAGTGGAAAGCGAAAATGTTTTTTTCATAAAAAATTAATTTCTCTTGAAAGCCCTTCATTTCCATGAAAATTAAATATTCAAACATTTGAATTTTGTAGGAAAATCCAGACTACGATTTCTGTAGAAAAATCTTCAAGAAAGCAATGAAAACATATGGTTACAAAGACGACACTATACTGGACTTTGATAATGTGCAGGGTTGGGGAATCAAAAAGAAAAAACAAGTCCCTGCAAGAAATAATGTGAGATTAATCACCTGCGGCAGTTTTCTCAAGACAAGTCCTCTAATGCCGTTGCATTCCAACATCGTTTTCCGGCGGCCCAAACTGAGGAAAAAGGCCAAGACTAACAACAACAACAATAATGATCTGAAAATACCGGATACTATGATGAATTGGTCGAAAATTTTAACGGATCCGGAAACAATAATAAAACAAGCTCGGGAAAGAAAAACCACAGAAGGAAGTGACCAAGGGGTAGCTAGTTTGTCTTTCTCGGACATTGAGAGTATGAATCCCACGTACGCAATGATGGAAATCTATAATAGATGTAAAGATAGAGAAACTTCGCCTAGATATAAGGGCGAAAGGTAGGGGTCTGTTTATTTACTAGTATATTGAAAAGTACATTCGTGAAAAAAGGAAAAATAACAGATATTGAAATGAAACTGTTTTCCAAAATTGTATTCTGACCTACTCATCCCAAATTTGAAGTCGGAGAACTTGCTGGAGTGAACCAAAACGTAACCTGGCTATTTTTCACAATTTTTAATAATGTCTCTATTTTCTGTTATTTATTCTTTCGACTGAACTAGTATAAGGCATTGATATTTTATATTTTTGTGATAACTTATCTAATGAACCCGTTTTTTTATCTTAGCTATGTTCCTGATAATTTAGAAGGTTACACTCCAGCGATGATGAGTGTATACACCAAGATGATGGAGAAAAAAGAACTGGAGTCTTGTTCAGATTCAAATAATCAAAGCGACAATGAAGTCAATGTCAAAGTACAGAAAAGAACAAGAAATCGAAGGCGAAGGGGATCTGAATCTCCGACATTGCAAAGGAATTTTCGAACAAAATCGCAGCCACACGGTAATAATTTTATGTTCTGATCAAATTTTGTAGAAAAAAAGCAATAGTTTAAAGTACATTTTCTATTATATCACTTATTATCATAGGTGCATGCACTTGTTTATTGAACAGAATATGCAGAATAGGTCAATGAAAACAAAACTATATTACAAAACAGTAGGTGCACTAATATTACAGCACACTTGTTTAATGACGAATATCAAGATGCACAAGTTGAAACATCAATTTTATTACAAAAGGGAAAAGTTTCAGAATGAATTTCCTTCAAATCTTTTTTGGAGATGTTTATTAATATTTTTTGTCTCAATTTAGCAGTCACTTTTAGTCTTGTTAAAATCTCACAGTAATGTGTTACCGTCTTTTTATGATGACTGATCAGTCATGCCGTTTCCAATATGAATAAAGCTACTACTCAAAGAATGTAATCTTTCACAACCAAAGATAACTGTGTGAAAGCTATTTCCTGGTTTTTTGGTCGTGTTCTGCAGGTTTTTATGTCTGACGTTTCGTCTACTACTGCGGTAGGCATCAGAGGCGTTGGGAACAACATCTTGAGCATTGGGACCATCACCACAATGGCTTTGATGATGTTTACCGCAGTAGTAGACAAAACCTCAGGCATAAAAATCTGCAGATCATGGCCAAAAAACCTAGTAAAAGCTTTCACACTGAGCTACTACTGTCAGATTTTTATACTTACTAAATAATAGTCGACATGACTCGAAGGCAACCCCATATCTCGGGTGAGATTCAGTTAGTGTATAATGAACTATCTTTGCGTTAGACAGTCAGAGATCGTTAGTTTTGACATGAACTGCATAACAGCCAGATGCTAGTTTACTTTTGAGGGCCTCAATATGACTATCGAAATTCAATGTACCGTCAGTGTGTCAACCCAGGAATTTTGTATAACATTTGCTCATCAATTGACTCTTCTTTTAGAGAAATATTTTCGATCTGACCTCTGAAAGTACGAACTTGTTTTTGAGACATCTAAAGAAAGCTTGTTTGGGTTTCACCATTTTCTAGTTATGTTCACACCAGTATGAATTAATTCATCTCAACAATCAATATCCTGTACATTATTGAGGTAGTATCATTGGAAAATCATTAATATACACCAAAAAGATGGAGCAGGCCCAGTAGTGAACCTTGGGGTACGCAAGACTTCAGACGCCCTCTTCAAGAGTGTCGAGGTTTCAGTATACGGCTTCGTCCTGATAGGAATTTCACCATTTAGAGGCAACTTATCTGATTCCATAGTTTTGAAGTTTCTGTTACATTATTTCATGATTCACACAGTAGAGTGCCTTCGATAAATTACAATACTACTGCTATCACCTCATCACTATTCAACTTGGTATTTCCTTTTAAAGGAATGAAAACACGGCTTCATTTTCGCCAATTATTCTATTATTTAAGTTAGTGGAGGTATTATGAGAGCTAACTAGGGGCTGATCTTTCCAGAAAATCGGAGAACGGGCCTATGCAGAAGGATATGTTGATTAAAATGGCCTTTGATTCTCGAAGGGGTAAACTTTGGACAGTTACAGCCCTGCAAAGTACCGAAAGTTGCAACTTTTCAGGATTCTTTTTACAACTTTACTTCATAATTCACATTATTTGATTCTTTTCAGTTTAATAAACAACATTTTTCCTATAAAAAACTTTATTGATTTACGGAGCTGCTTTTTGAGGTTAACTAAATGATAAGAATTTTGAATAGTAGTCGGTGACAGTTACCAACCGCCTTTTTTTCGAAATGTCACTAGTGTATAACCTTGAAATGTAGGAATATCACCAGAAAATGAATCCATTGTTGAATCAAGTTTTTATAGGAAGAATAATGAATAATAATCTGAAAAGTGTCAAAGAAGGTGAAACAAGGTGTGAATGTGAATGAATAATTGTGATTCTATAGTTTGTATTGTGCGAAAAGAAGGCTGAAATGTTTCAACTTTCGGAACTTTGGATGTCTGTAATTCTGGAAATGAAGGAGAGTACCTATTTTTTCTTTCGGATGCATGATCTATACATGAGTTTACACATTTTTTTCAAAATCGGCGTGTGCAACGAAATTTCACCCCCTAATATCAATCATTTTTTATATACTTGATAATTTCTTCAATTTCTTTCAAATCAGTGTCATACAGAAAAAGTGACTGCATAATTCTGACTTGTGAGGTGGGTTGTATTCAAACTGCATATTTTTTGTCCATTTTTCTGAGATCGAGCAGTGAATTCAAAGTTGTTTGAGTAATAATACAATACTAGGAATCTAAAATAAATTCCCAGCAAATAATGATTTTTCTGATTCATTTTCCACATAGCATTTTTGAATTTTCAAGTTTTTTGTAAACTCTCCATGCTACTGAATTTTTCTGGCCTTCACATTGTCAAGTAAAGATCAATATTATTATGGAGTCCAAGTCTTTTACCATTTAATAAGAGATCAGCTGTGTTTAGATAATAGACCCATCAAATTTTCATGTATTTGTTCACAAATGATATGAATTTATCAAAATATTGTTTTTAAATGAAAAATAACAGTTTTACTAACTTTTTTAGATGATTTCAGCACAGTGCAATTTTATAGATTAGACAAAAAATCAAAGCATATAAAATCAAAACTGCTGAATTCAGATCTTCCCACCAAAAATGTTGTTATAATTGAATACAACAAATTTTTTTTATGAATTGATGGATGTAGCCGTTACTATGTTGCAGGAGATCATCATGAAAAATGAGAAATAAAACTTTATCTTTTCATATCACTTTTAAAAGTGGTAAAAAAAAAGAAAGTTTTATTCCTTATTTTTCATAATTTTTTCTTGCATTGCCTGATGGTCTGCCTAAAAATTTCATATCCATAAAATAGTTGATAGTAGATTATTATAATCCGAAAATCAGTAAAATGAGACTAAACAGTAAAATGAAAAATAGGTTATTAAAAATTGACCGTTTACTTAGAAATTCTGTGTAGTCATTTAGACTATAAGTGAAGCACTAAGAAAACTAACACATCAAATAAAATACAAAATATTGCCCTATAAAGTTTTACAGTATTAATAAAATGAGCGTTTGTCTGTAAGAAAACAACTACATCCTTGGCTAATACCGGGATATAAACGATATTCGCCAGACACTTGTTTAGGTTTTCTTATAGTTGTGTTCTGACAGACATCAGCCAATTATTAGTAAGAGTATGGATATTTGTAACTTCATTCAAAATGATCAAAGAATGTATACTATCACGGCCGGAGATAACTGTGTTGAAGTTATTTTCCTGGGTTTTTGTCTGACGTTTCGTCTACTACTGCGGTAGTCGTAAAAGGCGATGTGTAACGGTCGTAGTGCCCGACTTTGTGCTAGAGTTATTGTTCCCGTCGTCCCCAACCCAGAAACTACAATGTTTGTATTTGATTCTGGTTTTATATTATTATTGCTGGGCATGGCTTGGTTTCTCTCAATTTGATTACCTGACTTTGTGTACCTGGAAGGATATGTAGCCAGATTTCATTGATATTCATCGCTTCTTCTTTTCTATTGAAATTATCCCTGTGGCTTTGAATTTCTATTGCCTCTCTATATATTTATCAAGTTATACTATATATTTGAATGAGATGATGCGAGTACCTTATTTGTTGAGAGCATCTGTTCGTGGTTCTAATGTAGACCAGCTACAAGAAAATCGGTATACCCCGGATGTTGTCAAAGGTTCTCTGGGGTCTTTAGCTGACCTTAGACTTTCTCTGATGGTTTTTGTTGGCCTAAATATTGGCTTCACGCCGTGTTTCCCTAAGATTTCCATCCAATCCAGTTTGTAACATTTTTAAAATAGGAAAAGAAAGATTTTCGTGTCATAAGTCGTGCTTTCTCAACCGACGTTTTAATAACCCCTATATTTTGATGTGGTTGGTAGTTAGAATTTTTGTTCAGGTACCTGTCTGTGTGTGTTGGTTTCCTGTACACTCTGTGGCTCATTGAACCATCTCCACATCTGTTCTCAAGAACATCCAAGAATGCTAGAGTCCCTTGGGTTTCTCGTTCCATTGTTAATTGGATTCCAATTCCGTAGTTTCTGTATTTGGAACAATTCGAGCATCAATTCGGGCACTGCGTCCGTTACCGCAGTAGTAAACGAAACGTTAGACATACAAACCTGCAGACCACGGCCAAAATACTTGGAAAATGGCTTTCACACGTTCATTCAAAGTGTTCCATTTCATTATTCAATCAACTTTCCAAGAAGGTGTTGCAAGGCTACGAGTATTTTCATTTTGTAATCAATGCTTGGCACTATCAATTACCTACGACAGACACTTCAAACTATCAATTATCTGTAATTAAGAGTCAAAACTGTCGATTATTAATGGTTTGAACTGTTGCTTATCTACACTGTCGATTATTCAGCCATAATTAACTGTCGATAATTGACAGTTTGAATTGTCATCGCCTTCATACCTTCCAAACTGAACGATTCCGTATCAAATTCAAAACATATTCAACTTTTAAAACTCTTGAATTATATAACTTTTGTTGGTTTCCGAAGATGCTAAAATTTTCTTGTCGAATGATGGACTCACGCTGGCCGCTGGTAGTATGAATGTTGTTTTTAGCTTTAATGACCAAGAAGAGTTGTTTCGATAAAATTTTGAGGACACCATCTAATTATAATTGGTTCGAACAGGCATTGTAATAACCTGAACATGTCGAACTTTTAATTTTTAGTAGGAGCTGTTCTTTCGTCGTTTTGTGATTACAGTATGTAAAAAAAGTAATAGACAAATGTTTATCGTTTATATCAAGTGACTTAATTTGACTCGTTTTATAATTGATGCCAATTATTACAGAAAAATAAATTATATTTTATGTTTATATTTTTGTTGTTCCGATTAATTATATTATAAGATTATGTAAGTTTCTTCTGTGATTTATTTTTGTATAATAAACCATTTTTACATTTTTCAGTTTTTTTCTAAATTCCCATAAGAAAATTGTCCTAACAAAACATTGTGAATGTGGGTACAACTTGTCAAATCTGGGAAGATGATTCTCTTTCTCTGTTTTGCCCTCGTCTCTCTAACGAACGCGCATCGAGAAAGGAAACAGGTGATTCTCAAGTCTTTTCCTAGATTTGACAGGCTGTACTCTTCTATTCCATTGTGAAGTGATGAAATAATGAGACTCTTCGACACCCTTAATATATATAAATTATGTAATCTCACTATTTTTCGACTTATCAAAAGTGTTTGATACAGTGTGCGCGGAATTTTTCATAAAAAAAGGCAATGCTTGGGTTTCCACGAAATATAATAAATTGGATACAATCCTACATGACAAACAGAGAAATGGTTGTAATCTGCAATGGAGCGACATCTGAGTCANAATCAATCCACTGCAGATGAAAAAATCATCCGTAAGGAGCGGTCTGTTCAGTGTTGCCAGGTCTTGTTTTTGCAGTAGATATCCTATTTTGGCTAATAAAAAAATGTCACTAATTTTAACTACTGACAGTTTTGTTTTTCTTCTTTCTTCCCAATTTATATCTAAAGTCCTAGAAATTCAAATTTCATTTATATTAAAGAAAGACCATTAAATTAAACGATTTCATTTTAAAAACATTTATTGTAACACAATAAATAAATAAACCCTATTGGCAGTATTTCCAATAAGGTGTGGTTTTCTATTTCTTCCTTCTTTTCCTCACTTCAGAAATAATTAAGCTTGTAAAAAAATCAGTTCAATTACATCTTATGCAATCCTACAGAAAACGTAAGTCACTGCACTCCCTACATCTAAAAGTGGTTCGTTAATTTTTGAATGTCGGTAAGATCATCGGTGAGTTCCTCAATTTTTGTACCGATTTTCTTCGACACCTCTATTTTTTCTGTTATGGATAGATGCAAAAAGTTCCAAACGAGATCGCCATCAATTACGCACCTGGACGGATTGTACTGCCATTTCCTCCAACATTTGTAAGCCCTGAAAGCTTTAGGATTCAGTCCAGCAATATGGGCTCCCTGGGACACCAAAACATTTTGCAACATGAGCAGTCGCCGATAAGTCTTCTCCGGAACAGGCATGATATATCCCAAACCACCATCAAGAGTTGCTGCAACAAAATTTAAAATCTTTTGATAGAAAAAAGTACTTGAAAAGGTAAACACCTTCAGTTTGTTAGGTAAGGTTATGACAGTTGTCATGGTGCCTGCAAAGACAATTGAGGTTATGACAGCTGTCATGGTGTCTGCAAAGACAATTGAGGTTATGACAGTTGTCACGGTGTCTGCAAAGGCAATTGAGGTTATGACATTTGAGACGGTGCTCTCATGAATAATTGTTGTCATTATAGAAGCAAAGTCAAAACATCCACCGCAGAGTTATTTAAAGTGTTGCGAGCGGGACTGACTCTTTCATAATGAAGCCGTAATGAAATTAATCTTAAAAGCACATAAAAATTCAGACTTCATCTCACCGAACATGGTAATGAATCTCCTATCGGCCCCCGAGAAATGTTTCTTATCTTCTCCGAGTTCTCCGAGCTTGCATTTGATTTTGAAGAACGTGTTGACTCCCTGTCCCAAGTGGAAATCTGCTTTTTTCAACAGCCTCTGTCCTCCCAGAGATTCACGGGCTTCTGGCTGATACATGTACAGAACTAAATTTTTTTCTCTGTCGGATACTAGAAATCCCAAAGTAGCATTATCGATCATATATTCTATACTGTNCAATTGACTGGCCTGCTAGAATTCTGCGTAATCATGACGGAAACCATTGCAAGGCATCCTACCTATCTCCACAATATTTGTTTCAGTGACGAATATACTTTTTTTAAACGGCAAAGTTCACAGACAAAATTCTCGTTATTGGAGTGACACCAACCCTCACGTTTTCCGGGAAACACATACCCAATATCCAGAAAAAATTAAAGTTTGGGCAGGAATATTGGGCAACCATATTGTAGGACCTCTTATCTATTGATCAAAATTTAACAGGGAAACTGTATTTGAATATGCTGGAAACTATTGTTGACCCTCTCATCACTGAAATCGTCGAAGCGAATCCTAATGAATTCGATATGGATATTGTATTCCAACAAGATGGAGCACCACCACGTTACTCCAGACAAGTAAGAAACTATTTGGATACTACTTTTCCCGGTCGTTGGATTGGCCGTCGAGGTCCTACAGAATGGCCAGCCCGCTCGCCTGAATTGACACCTTTGTACTTTTTTATGTGGATAATTGAAGCAAAAGGTGTACGAAACTGAACCTGCTTCAATATTGGATATACGGCAGAGAATGATATATATTTGTAGAGATATTGAAGTTACTGTGTTCGAAAATGTTCGACGTGAAATATCAGATAGGCTGTTCATATGTCAACAAGTTCAAGGCAACCATTTGGAGCACCTTCTGAAGTGACCTCAAGCTTATTACCTCTTCAAGAGGAAGATTAATCTTCTTCTGAACTTGTAACAATTACATGATATCAACAGATTAAATTGTAATTTGATTTATCCTCGAAAGAAGTTAATAAATATGGAACCCTCATCAACTTGTTGCAAATTTAAAAGTGTGGTTTTGACGAATTTGTTTTACAGTTCATGGTGAATGTAACAGTTCTCAATCTTTCAAAAACAACTTTAAAAACAAGTATTCTTACCCTTGAGACTAGTGACAGAGTTCGGCATTCCTCTTGGAACCGCAGTAGAGAAATCGATTTATAAACATCAGCTATCAACAACAAATTCTTGATGGTCAAGATTTGGTGAGTGTAGACTTGGGTATCTATAAACGCTACACCAATCAAATCATTATCTTTTAATTGCCAAATATATATCTGAAACAAAACAAATTCAATACATAAATCATGATGAATATTGGGAATGTAAACCTTTTGTCCCACAGCAGAAACAAGGAACCCTTTGACTTGCGAGAGAGCTGTAACGGGCCCTTTCTGATCCTTGGCATAAATTTCTTTGAATTTGTTCTTAGTCAGCGGTTGTCCTGGTTCTGGAACTACTTCGATGATGTCATATATCAAAATCTAAAGAAACAGAAACATTAATATTTGTCCCAAAACCCTCTTTTGCGAGTATTATTACCCTTCCCCTTGAAGTAATATCTTCCCCATAGTTATAGTTCGTCCCTACTGCGATGTATCCCTTCAAACCGGATCGTGTTCCTTCATAAGCCAAAGAAACGTTTTTCAGACAAGTGACGTGTTCCCATTCGTCCAGATCCAATTTAGTGTTCGGAATGATGTCCCACGAGACGGGAGAAAACAAGCACAAGCTGAACAACTCTTGCGGGGGATACGGAAATCTGTCGCCTTTGTCTTCTACGGAGAGTTCTTTATCCTCGCCGTTGAATTTGTAATACTGGTTGGAGGGTTCTGAGAGACTAGTCACCAAACAATAGGTTTTTGATTCCAAGTGATACGATACGAAGTGGGGTGTACACCTCAATGGTACTTTTCTTACTGGCCAAGGAGCATCGTAGCTCAAGTGTGTCGGTAAAACTCCAATTCTCAATTCGGACTGTGAAAAAATGTACGGTTAATAAAAGCGTCTGGAAGAAAAATATGCTTTGAACAAAAGAGCAGGCGAAATGACTGATTTTACAATTTAGAATGATTTTTGTCAATGAAAGGTGAAACTGCACTTTTCCCAATCACCACCACTTCAAAACTAAATTTGATAATTGATAACGGCCATTTTGTTGAAGATACATCTGTCAAATTAGTTGTCATGTATTCATGACATTGACCATTGACCTAGATGAATTAAAAGAGGTTATTCGAGAAATTAGAAATAAAAGAACATCAGGTATTGATGAAATGTCTGTCAAAATCTTTGAGACACTGCCACATTGTATTTTGAACATTCTTGTCTCATTGATAAATGATTGTAAACATGTACCTAACAGACAATAATCATTAATAAAAAATAATTACATATAAAAATGGTAAACCTGAGGTATATATAAAATTCAACATGATGAGTAGTGAAATTCAGATATATCATAATAGGCGGTTTGAAGGAGGTGATGCTTGAGTACTAGTTTAAATTTAACTAATGGGGCATCTTTCAGTGGTTGTGGAAGGGAATTGAATAATTTAATTCCTATCAACTGTTTATGGATGGATGTCAACCTGTTTTGAGGAATTGCTAAATTGGATCTGGTCCTTGTGGAATAGTTATGGTTATCTCCATTCATCCGGTACTTATCTCTGTGTGTTTTCACATGAATCAAGTTATAATATATTGTAGGTGAGGGAAGTGTCAAGATCTTGAATTTGATATACCATGGTTTACAAGTCTCAGTGTTTGGTATGCCCGCTTAAACTCGTATAGGTCTTTTCTGGACGGTAAACGACCATAGGCGACTTGGGTAATGGATACGTGAACAAACAAAATTGTCGAGTTTGGGACGATACCAATGCACATGAGATCCGAGAGCATCCAATACAAGCCAAAAAAGTCACTGTTTGGTGTGGATTTTGGGCTGGCGATGTCATCGGTCCATATTCCTTTGAGGACGATGTGGACCAGGCCATCACTGTCAACACTGAATGGGATACCAACAACATGTGATTTCCAGATCATTATCATTATTATTTTATTATCTGTTTGTCAATAAGAACTCGATGTTCTTGATAATACTATTTATAACTAGCTTTTACCCGCGACTTCGCTCGTACGTATGCTATTAAATAAGTGTCAGTACAATAGAAATGAATCAATGTGGAATTCTAGATGACGTTAAAGTAGCTAGATTTTGAGATTTTTTTGAGAAACAATTTTTTTATCTGACATAAAAAATTTTTTTTTTTATAAAAAGCATCCTATGTTACTTCTAATACCTCCAAGAACACGTGTACAAAATTTCATGATGATCGGTTGAGTAGTTTTCGCGTGAAACCGTAACAAACTTAAATTCGCATTTATAATATTATAAAGTAGGTAATATTAGTGGGGATTATCTCTTCCTAATCTACAAGGTCATGCATTACCATGAAAGAGTGGGAGGTACGGTATATAATCACTACTACATAAATTACGAGACAAAAAAATTCAAGTCCAATTGAAATAACCCAAGAGATAACTTGAAAACTTGTTTAGGTTCAAGTAATATGTCTAACTCTGAATAAATAATATTAGCGAAATTGATATATTTTTACTGCTTGATAAGAAAACTTCGAAGGAAGTATTCAACTTAATGGACTTTGACTGTTCCTGGACATATCTGTAATGATTTTTTTGAATAAAACTAGTTGAAACGAGATACTTACTTTTTTATTGAAGTACAGGAATCCCTGAGGACAATTCACGTTGTGAAATGACGAGAAACTCAATACTTCACCGTCGATAACCATGGGATGCGTTCTTAGCTCTCCACGAGGTGTCAAGAATAGCCAATGGGGGTTCGAGCCACATATAAACACTCCGTTATAACCTGGAATGAAAACACTGTCAAACTGAAACTTATTTTCACTATGAACTATTGACCTTACCGGAAATATTATCAAAATATCTCAGCTTGATGATTCGTTCCTGCAAAGCGAAGAAATCTGAGTTCTCCGTATCGAGTCTTCCTTCCAAGTTAGGCGAATAAATAATATTGTGCTTGAATTTTCTGAACCTCAGTTTGAGATTACCTCTAGAAAATCTGAATACTTCGTAAATGTACAAGTCACGTTCCATTCTCACTATTAAAACAGGTCTCGATCCGTTATTGCCCAAACCAACTACTAGGATTTCTTTGACTTGATTTTGTTCCTGAATTTGGACTTCGCTGGCTGAAGGAGAAGGATTCACCGTGACGGATTCCATGCTATCGATCAACACCTGAATATTCAAAGTTCGAGATTAAAAATACATTAGAATAGAATATGGGAATCACTGCACCACATTGAAAAGGGTTCAGAATATATTCTTGAGATTCTGTACTCTGCACCGCGCTGATGAGGCCAATAGCCAGAAACACGTGTCCATAAATAGACAGGCTGATTCACGGTGGATGGCACATTAGACGTTTCTGGTGAACCAGACAACGGATCTCCCCATGGGACATTGCAAACCA
>NW_019291670.1:33276-77793 GCF_000500325.1 Leptinotarsa decemlineata
ATGGAGGCAAACCGCGGACACGTGTTTCTGGCTATTGGCCTCATCAGCGCGGTGCAGCCAATTGCAAAGATGGACAACAACTGGTTACCAAAAATGCAAAACTTCACATATACACGGTGTCACCAACAGGAGCTAACCGCACATTTGTGGTTTCAGTTAGAAGACCTAGCATTCCCAGGCATCATCTGCACCGCGCTGATGAGGCCAATAGCCAGAAATACGTGTCCGCGGTTTGCCTCCATTTTTTGAGTGTTCTGTCCACAAATTTTTCGTTTTTCATCATCAACACGAAAAAAACTAATTTTCGAGCCCTGAAGAAGAATTGAATTAAATTCGAATCGTCGGCAAGAATACAATTGTTTTTTTAAGAAAAAATTGATCCTGTTACCCAACCAACCACCTTTTTCAGATTTAATATTATTGAATATTCTCTTTTTCCAACCTAATTTCATTAAATATTATCGTTTTGTTTAAAAGTTTCTCTCGTTTTACTTTTGATTTTTTTCTAATAGTTTTGGACAATCATTTGTTTTTCATTTATAGAAATTAACATAAAAGATTTATTTCTTCTATAAGCATTCTGACTAGAAGAAAATAATCTGAATTATTCAAAGTAATCATATAATCTTTGATAGAATGGGGATGTAATGGGGATAACTTGTATAAATAAATAAATAAAGAAGGGCTATGACATCTCCTCCTACGGAAACGCCATCTATGAGATCGACAAAGAACCTGTATAGGTTTTTATGCATTTTATTTTTAAAGATATCGGCTTTGATGAACTATACCTTTATTGCGAATTTCAAAGTTCTTCATAAATAAATAATTGAATGGCACTGTGTATAATGATTTCGTTGGCACAGGGTATATATCAAAAACAATAGGAAATAATTACAAAAAATACTTATACAGAGAAAACTAATATTGACAAAATTTAGGGAAAACATTTTTTGCCTTCTGAGACTAATGTATCAAAAATTGGAAACTTCTGAAGAAAGGACGAAATTATTGTAAAAAAACAATAGAACTCTAATTGTTCACTTACCTTATATCCAAAACATAGGTTATTAACGTAAAAGCAGAGTTTGAAATCCGGAATGGAATAAATTTCCAAATTCGAATTGTCACGAACGACAAACAACCAATACGTCGGCCTATTCGGAGTCATGTATTTCTTCCACCAGTTGTAATACACCTTGGGCTTCGGCGGAGGAGGATTCAGTGACGGCATTTTGAAATCCGTATCACCATACAGCAAGTCGTCTTCGTTTTCCATCTCCGATTTAATTTCCGAATCGCTGATTATATGCTGAGGTATCTGAGTGAACTCTTCGGGAATTTTGCTAGTGAATAAACCGGACGTGTCTTTGTACATGCAGATGGTAGATACGGGAGGATTCTACAATAATAGAAATGACTTCATTTAAAAATGGTGAAAAAAAAAAATCTTGGATCCACTCACATTGGCCAAAGTAGATTTACTAACGACCAGTTTGGCAGTTCCACGAGCTTCCCTCAACATGAGTGTGATGACCTGTCCGTCTGTCGTCATCAGAGATATATATGGGTCCGCACTGGACACGTGCACTATCGGAGACCCCAGGTCCATGGGTACGTGCTGTAATTGATTGGCTCCTTGTAGCAATCTCACAGCGACAGTAGTAACTTGAACGATGTATTTGGTGTTGCCCAGGTTGCCTGCATAGACGGTTGGTCCGTGTGTTGCGAAACCAGTGTTATCGATCTCGTTAATTTCGTGTCCAGTTTGTAAGATCTGGAAAAATTATGGAGAAAAAGAAATTTTATTGACCTCGAATTACAATTTCTGTTACATTTGAAAATATTTACATTAACAAAATTTGCTTAGGTACGTCATACTGAAAATATAAAAAAATATACATACATTACATAAGAAAAAATATAACAATATAATCATTATGACTCACATATGGACATTAACAACATAAATACACATATATACATATGTACACACATACATATATTAGGACCACTGACAATTGAATATCTCATCAATCTTATAGAAAGCTTGGGTGACAAGTGAATTTTTTAATTTGAACTTCAATTCTTTTATATGAAGGTCTTTCCACTCACTAGGCAAAGTGTTATACATTCACATCTATTTATTTGTATAAATTACTGACGTATACCTTTTTAAATAAAGGAAAACTAAACAAATACAGTGAGTACCACAAATACGATACGAGAAAGAAAAATAACTTTCACTTACATCCCATACTCAGATCACATCACAAAAAATCACCTCTGTATGCAGGGGCATATTTATTCGACCTATTGCCTGAAAGCATGAAATCGGAAACAAAAATAAAAACTTTTGAACATACACTGAAAAAGTTCTTAATCCAAGGAGCATTTTATACTTTAGACGATTTTATTCAAAAGTGTGGCTGATTCATGTTCATCTATGTAGTATGCATTATATGTACTGTTTTTAATATGTATCCATCCAATATGTTTTTAACTTTTATGTGAAACTGACTATTGTTAATGTGTTTGTACTTGTTTGTTTGTTTTTCTTTTTTTTTGACATATCTCATGTTGTAAGAACAACCTAAAGAGACAAATATATTATCTATCTATCTATCTATCTATGGGAAGAAACTCCGTTTGTTTGGCTGTGCTTTGATAATGCATCTTCGGTAGCCTGATGATGTCTTTGTGTTTTGTATCATGATTGTGAATCCTGGATCCACTATTATATTTATTTTTATGTACAAATAATATTGCTTCTAGAATATACATGGAAGGTAATGTAAGTATGACCCATTTTATACAGATTGGTTTAGAATGGGTTCTGGAATCAGCTATTTCTAAATCTCTCATTATCTTTTTTTGGATAACGAATACTTCACTTGCATGTGAGGAAGCACCCCATATCAGTATTCCATAGTTTATGCGGTAACGAGTCATGCCAAAATATGCAATTCTCAGCACATCGTTCGAAACTAAACTCCTTAGTCCTCTCAATGCGTAGCAACACCTTGAGAGCTTTTTACATAACGTTGTATGTCATATGTCCATTCCAATTAAATTTGTTATCAAGGTGGAATCCTAGTAGACACACCTCTTTTTCACCACCAGATATTCGGAATCTATTTGAAATAGTTATTTCCTGAGTTTTATTTGCGTTCAAGCATAGAACATTAGCGTTAAAGTATGTTGCGCATTTTGTCAGAGTTTCACATGACAACTGAATTAGCTTCCTCACTTATTGGTTACTTATGACAAAAGTTGTATCATCGGCATATAAAAAAACATCTGCTGTATCAATATGTGTAGGAAGATCATTTATATAGATAATAAATAAAAGGGGACCATGTACGGATCCCAGAGGTACTCTATGCTTGACAATTTTTGTATCAGATAGAAGAATCAGGAATAGAAGAATCCAAAACATAAGGATGTGATAAACCATGTTTGGGATGATAAAACAGATTTAAAATTATAAGTTCAACAAGTCCCAGAAAATTAATGCTATCATTGATTAATTTATGAATCAGTGTAAGATCTGATTGTAATCTTCTATAAGCCAGAGTATTCAAGTTAGGAATATTCAATATAGATTGATAGTTATATTCACCAATATGATATTCCAGTTCAAATTCAAGCATATCAATATCCTTATTTTTTGAGGGCGACCAAATTGTGGAGTTGTATTCGATTATAGATCTAACAATTGAGCAATCTTTTATCATTCAACATTGACAAAACAAATGTGGTCACGTTTAGATGTAACATAGGGAAAGTACACTTGTTGACTACTTATGTAAAAAACTAGCAGCAGGATGTCATGCAGTGAAAAAAATTCCTATACCCAGCCGCATACTTAAAAAAAAATCGGTGGTTGCTCAGTGTGACTCTGTACGAGTAGCCTTGTCTGGGAGATCACGTGCACTATGCATGATAATCTTTTGGAGCACTCTTTTGCTTAGATGGACAGAGTATAAAAGTGAAACCTAACATTTTTAGTGCTCTAGAAGTAACATTTGCAGCATAGGGTTTGAATGAGATGATTTTTGGGCCGAGAGTGATTCCTAAATTTTTGATTGTATTTGTTGTTTACAGTTCCGATTTTGTTTCGAAATATTAATTTTGTTATATAATATGTATCTCTCCTCGATACAGTGTTCAGACTTGTGTTTTAATATTGTTTTGAATACACACTTTTCAATTGTGTGACTTACCATTGTGTTGTCTTCTTGGCTCAAAATCAAGAAGGCATGTCGATCTTCCCCGCTCCTAACCGTCCACATGTTAGAGCATCCTGGCAAGGTGAAGGTGGTAACAATTTGCGGCCTAACAGTTTTCTGAAGGACACAAAGGGCGCCGTTCTTGCCGTACCCCGCAGTAGTGACCAGTTCCAAATCCAAATCCAAGTTATTATTAAATTCCTCGCTGAGAAATGCCGGTTCCCCAATCGAAACATTTCCGCAAGGGCCTATGTTCAATAAGCTGTCACACACTTCGAAAACATAACTCGTGATCTGTATACTGTCCGTCTGTCTCTGATTACCGTACACCTCTAGTTCTTCGGGATCTCTGATATCTTGCACATCGCTAGCCATGCAGTCGTTTAGAGAATCTAACATTTGGGGGTTTTCTTTGTCTGTTCTTGGTCTTTTGGACATCGGTTCGTCAGTATCGTCCAACGTGATAACCTCGTTGGATTTTTCAGTGAACCTCAACAAGAGGGAATTGCCCAATCTTGAGCCCAAGAAGAGAAAATTGTTTTCGCAAACGCATATCTGAGAAAAAACAGCCAGTAAATAAATATTAACTTTCAGTAATGTATAATACATCTAATTTTGTTTTTTTTTCAAAATTAACAAATAAATTATTGACAAATAGTGAAACTGTGATTTTCATGAAAATCATTTGTATGGGTTACTTACACAAGTAGTGAGGACACTTGCTGCAGCTTTTTCAAAGTGAAAATTTCTCACATATCTCATACTGTCAGCTAGTAGCGTTAAAACATAAAGCTCTCCTCCTTTGAGTGACAAAACAAGTGTTTCCTCGTCCAAAAATCCTGCCTGAGCACAGTCCAAAGTTATTTTAATATCCTCCTGTGGTTCTGAAAAAAGTTGGTATTTTCAAACCTAATTAATGTATCTTCTACTGTAGGCCTTAAAACTGTTATTGCAGTATCATTAGCAAACACAGTTTTAGGGAAGAAAGAAAAGTGTTTGGCTTTCTACTTCTTCATGTTCATACAAGAAATGGTGCGAAACTTCCAAAGGAAGAAAGAAAGTAATTAACTTCAAAAAACATATTTTTTTTCCTTCCAAATTTTTCATTATTGTGGTAGCCACCAAAATAAGGTGGGAACATGTAGTGTTCACCGAAAAAAGGTACATAGTGATGTACCAAAACAAGTTTTCATGAAAAACGCATTTAAGGTTTTGCAGTATATTACTACTACTAAAATAATTAACATACCTATTTTACAATAAATATAACTTATCATAAATGTAAACATATTGTGGTAAACTATTGTACTGAATGAATCCTTTAAACAAACTTTTTTGATAAGGTATTTTGCCTGTTTACATGTAAATGATTCTGGCCTCTAGTATTGTATGTGTGGATTTCGTTTACAGTTATGATAAACCAACCCATGTATGTTGGAGTCAGTTCATGTATAATTTTATACATATAGATTATAGTTATGTAAGCCAGTCTTAGCTCCACAGTAAATAACTGTAAAGTTTCCAGCATCAATGATATAGGAGTAGACCTACTACATCGCAATACTATTCTCATTGCTCGATTTTGCTTTTGTAATTGGGATATTTTATTCAGATCAAAGCAATATAGTAATGTAGGGCAATATTCAAAATGAGATTGAATGATAGTCTTATACACAGTTATTCTGGAATTCAGACTCAAGTTTTGGGACACTCTAGAAAAGAAATACAGTTTTTTCAAGATTTTTTTTTATATATTCAAAGTGGCTACTAAATAATAAATGATTATCCAACATAAATCCCAGGCATTTGAATTCCTTTACAATTTCAATTTTTTCATTGTTTATTTCTATGTTAATGTTACTACTATTTATTTGTTTATATTTATAAGGTGTAGTAATTATCATCGCCTTACTTTTACTTACATTCAACTTCAATTTATTCACTTTCAAATATTTATCCATATTTTTAAGCACATAATTTATTTTGATCACTGCTCAATCGAAATTTCCATCACTTACTGATATCAGAGTATCATCTGCGAATATATGAATGTAGTCACATTCAACATTTTTTTCCAAAACATTAATATACATTAAAAACAATAGAGGGCCCAAAATACTACCCTGAGCTAGCTAGCTAGCTAACGACATTACCTCACAAATTGCTGAAGTAACCTTTTCATTTATGGGTTTCCTATCTTATCACCTCAAATGTTTTCTGTACGTTTCATAATTTTCGTGAGAATTTCATGGTGAATAAATAATTTTTATTAATTCTTCTGAAAATTCTGGTTTAAATATTGCATCAAAAAATTGTGAAACGCAGTATGCAAGTTTGACGAAGTTTACATGTAACAACATGCTTTCAAGTGTCTGAAACCATCGTTAATTCAGAACATACTCTGTATAAATGTGATTCTGAAACAAAATTTCATTACTCATGATACTTACTCAAAGGAAAATTGGATGAAGCTTCTGCAATACTGTTCAGGGATACTCCATATGGAGGAATGCTCTGATTAAGATAAATGAGAGCATTGATCGACATGATTAAAGTTCCACCAATGGGTTTCTTTATCGGGACTGCTCGCACACAGTCAAACGGTAAGTTGCCAACACTCCAAATGACCGGATGAACTCGCTGCTGCAAATTCAAAGAGATTGCAGCCATGGCGCAGGTGTCAGTTCGCACAGCAACACGGCTAAAAAAGTCAATTTCAGTGGATTATGAAGCAGATACTGCAACAAAGAAATAACTCACCCCGAAAAAGTTTTCAATGGTTCATACAAAATGAGTAGGGTCGGTTCATAATAACCATGCAAAAACTGTATGTCAATTATGTTATCAATTTTGTCGATGAAGTCCTTCAACAAAATCATATATGACGCTAATATTGGTGCTTTGGTTATGCCTGAACTACCCGACATAGGTTTTATATCACCATCATTATCGTCGATGGAGCTTTCTCGGCGAAATGGCAATACTACCAGCTTACGACCAAATACAGTCATCACAGCACACCGATTTTCAGGGTCAGTCCTAACCATCGGAACATGATGGTGATGTGTCCATCCATCCTGGAATAGTTTTCAGTAATTATGGAACAGAGCAAATTTTCATGGTGAGCAGGCTTTTACAGCCATTATCTAACAAATTGTCCAATGTCCAGAAACATCAGACAAATTGTGAGTAAATATTCGCTTCAATGGCTTGCACTAGTTTTTGAAAAAAACTTACTAAGACTTGCTAGGTTACAAGGTACATATTATAATCTGAGTTACTGAAGTAGTCCATATAGTCTTCAAACATAAACCAAAGCGTCAAGTTTTGATTTCAGATTTGTGGTCTGTGAAGTCTAATATTTTTTCAGAAGCTAACAAAAACCATTGAAACAAATATTTATCATGAGCTGCTGAATCATGATTCTGATGAAAATAAGTATTACCTTCATGTCATCTTCTTCAAAATAATGCAGACTGAGTGTCCTAAGATCATGATTCTCTGGGTCATATTCGACAACTGATAACTTTGCATCAGCGAAAGCAAGAAGTATGGCATCTCTCTGTGAGTTAGTCAAACTTACACTCTGTATGGACATAATGTTTCCAAAGAGTGTATATTGGGCCACACATTCCAGTTTGGATTTGGGTGGATAGAATTCTTAAAAAAAATAAAATGTTGCTATGATGAAAAACAGTAATAATATTACTTGCCGAGCTTTGAGTTCCAAAATATTACTCAGTCAGTTCGATGAAAATGAGTTGTTTTGGATGTATACATTATTCAAAACAAACTTACCAGAGTATCGCTCTGCTCTTGATTTATGATCCACATCAGGAATTAGTCTGAATACCTTCAAAATATTAGCCCCAGATGTTATTAAACATTTTTCAACTTTGTTGAAGAAGTAACATGATATTGCATGTTCGATCCCTGTAGCAGGATGACTTTGTTTGCAGATGGAAAACATGGCTGTTTCTCACTTTCAGGAGGTAGACGTTTTCAATATAGTTATTGACATTTATAATAATAACTATTATCCTAGCTTCTTCAAAATTCGGAGACCATAACAAACAGCGGAAAACATAACATAACCCTTTAAAGAAAACTTCTTCCTTATTTCCTAACCACTGGCACTGTATAGAAGTAAACATCCAGTGGTCTTGTAGACTGGCATTATCTTACATCTCACTCATATTCGACGTCACGAAGTTTTACGTGTTGCATACTGTAAAAATTTTGGGATCTTGATATGATTTATTTGCAACGGAGTTTTGTATTTTTTAAACTATTTTATTCTAGTTTTTTTCAATTATTAGTTCATACGATTTGTTTGGGAAACGGAGTTTCCCAAACAAATATATGTAATTTATTTAGTTTGTTTTTAATAATGGTAATTTATATATTTCATTTTCTGTAGATTATTTGGACTATTTTAATTAACATGTATTCAATTTCTTGATATGAACTTTTTCATTTATCATCTAACTGGTAGGAGGAAAATAATTATTACTGTTATTTTTTTTATAAAACAAAATCGAAATTCTTTGTTATAGCATTCCTGAATGAATCGTCGATGAAAAAATTGCTTATATGACTGAAATGATTCACTGTGCATTTCATGATGTTCAATTAGGTACGTATTATAAACGATTACCAAGAATGCAATCCATAATACTGATGATGTAGTTACAAGTAAGTTCTTTAGTGCAATGGCGTCATATCCAAAACTTTGTATGATCCATAGTGGGATGTATGTCAAAGTGATGTAACGACCAGTAATAATGACGAAAGTTTGGGATGTCAATATCGAAGTAACAAACGAAAAACACAATGGAAATATGACCCTGAAAAATACAGTGGAATGTACCAAATGTTACTGGAAATGTGGTTCAATAGTTCTGAAATCATCAATATTATGGCACTAGTGAAAAACTGGTCAGATATGGAACATGGTTTCCTGAGAACTGGTAATCCAAACGTCAAAATACTGAGAGACTTTCACGTTATTGTGAGAATGACAATTGGCGTCATTATGTAGCTTATTATTTTGTTTAATTAATAAAAAATGTGAAGGAAAAATACATGATGATAAATATTTCATTGTGATTGGAAATTTATATTCGTGTTGTTTTTAATGACAATATAGTGAAAGAAATGAAGCATCGAAAGTATTTAACTGATGATAAAAATGATTATTTTCCACCTGCCTTTGAAATATCTTCCATATTTTCAGGAATATTTACGAGTATAACTCTACTGATTTCAATAAAAATTGCTTTATGTGAATTATTCTGTAGGAGCTGAATTCAATAGTTCATCGTATTATCGTCATAGTGGCTGTAGAACCAGAACCTTTGAGCGCATTACAGAAGAATAAGAAGAAATGAAGCCACTGTTCTGGCCACAGAACTATAGGTTATAGTTCTGTGGTTCTGGCATAGATCTGTGTCACAGAATACTAAGTAATCATTCTGTGTCTGTGTTCTGTAGCTTGTGTTGTGTTTTGGTTATTTTGTTTTCTGTCATATTTTAACCCAATAAATTTTCTCGACTCACATTGCATTTATTTTTGTTTACCACGAAATATCAGATAATTGTTTATCATGTCCCGTTTAATAGTGAAAAATTTACCAAAAAATGTAAGTAACTCCACTCTTCTATAAGATGGGAATGTCATAATTTTTTTTTCAGATAAATGAACAAACTCTAAAAGATCTCTTTGGGCAGAAGGGAACTGTAACAGACATACAGCTCAAATATACTAAAGATGGAAAATTTCGAAATTTTGCATTTATTGGTTATCAAAATGAAAATGAGGCTGAAGAAGCGATCAAATACCTGGACAATACATTTATCAAAACCAGCAGAATAAGAGTGGAAAATTGTGCAACATTGGGTCTGTACCTAGTCTTGTTAACAAAAAAGTATTAACATTTTTTATGGTTTCACACAAGAATGATTTTATATTACCTATGGGATAAAATTGGTTCATATCTAATAACTTCAGTACATAATAATTGTTTCACAAATTGTGATACGTCTTTTTCAAATTTTAAAGCTCTATCCATTTTTTTTGTTGAGCTATGATTTTGAGAACTATCCCATTCAGATTTATATCGAAGTTGGGACCCAACGATGTGTCATTGCTGTTATTACGATATTCTGACGCCAAAGTGATTATTCTAAACTTTTCGTTGAAGCTTACAAAAGCAAGAATAGTTTTGGTAGTTGAGTGTCATCTGCCATAGTTGATTTTTGATAGTCGTTCAAATGATTTCATTCGTAAAATTTTTTATTCTTCCCTGTTGTGTTTCATTGAAAATAGATCATCTTTCTATAATTTCTTTTTAACTGCTATTGTTTACCTTTTCAACTGAAAATTTCATTTAAAAAGTAATGCTTTTTCGCAATATTGTCTGAAGTTTATAATAATAACGAGTTTGTTTATATAGGTGATGAGAAGAAACCAAAATCATGGAGTAAGTATGCTCCTGATAGTACAGCTTACAAGAAAGTTAATAAAATTGACCAGAAATCTGATCCTGTCGTACCAAAAGAAGCCAGAAAAAGTAAAGTGAAAATTGATGAATCAGCAGAGTTACTTGAAAAGGTAATTCATTTCTGGATTTAAAAAATGATCAATGGGTAATGGAATTTCAAATTACTTTTTGATTTTGCAGTATAAAGATGATCCAATGTTTGAAGAATTCCTTCAAGTTCATGCTCCAAATGAAATTCAGAAGCTTAACAAAATTGAACAGAAACAAATGGAAAAAAAAGAAAAGTCGAATGAAAATTCAGATGGAAATAGTAATGAAGAAAGCCAAGATGAAGATGATGAAGACAATGATAATAATGCTGAAACTGATAAACTAGCTAACAACCGTATTTCAGATATGGAATATATGAAGCAGTTGATGAAGGGCAACTTGGAGAGGAAACCTAGACAAAAAATGGAAAAGAAAGTTAAGGAAAAAATCAAACTTTTCACTGTAAAGGTAAGCTTTTCAAACTCATTTCAAAGGTCAAGAAATACTATTTTGTTTCTTCTTTTCAGTTACGAGATCTGCCTTATAACATTAAGAAAAAAGATATTAAAGATTTCTTCAAACCTGCCAAATGTTACAGTATCAGAATACCAAGGAACATTCATGGGATAGCTTATGCAGGATTCAAGACAGAAAAACTCTTCAATAAAGCATTGATCAAAAACAGAAGCTTCATAAGTGAGTAGAATCAATAACTATTTTTATCGTACCTATTTGACCAATATGAATTTGACAAGTATCACCAAATCTGGTGAATATGGTGGCTGAGACATGATTATGGTGTTGTTTCTGGCCAAAACATTACCAACAAGAAATGACGAGTCGGCAGGTGCATTATTGTTGAGCAAAAACCATGTTAGACAGTGAACATATGTTCAAGACAAGGGCACCAACATAAAACAATAAAAAAATGCTAATCAAATGTACGTAGCCTGCGAAATTGGAATAGTCTACATATTCTTTGAATAGTCTATGTATTTTAGCAGTAGTTGGAACTGTGCAGAGGCATGCCACCCTGAGTAAACATTAGTTCAATTATTCTGTAATCCATAGAAACACTTTATTATTTTTTTTCTGAACAGGTCCACTGACGGAGGTGAATCTACCTGTTGATCGAAATACTAAAGTAATAAAAGGTTTTGGAACTGTCACATTTTTAATGCCTGAGCATGCTGTGAAAGCTTATGGTGAACTTGATGGATCAATTTTACAAGGAAGAATGGTACATTTACTGCCTGGAAAAAGTAAAGATACTACTGAAGAGGAGCTGTTGGAGGGTACGTTAAAGAATATATGTTTCTATCACTCTAAAATATGTTGTTTTAAACCCCAATTTCATTTTTTTTAACATTTTCAGAGTCGTCTAATTACAAGAAGAAAAAGTCTGCCAAAGAAAAAGCTCAAGCTGGATCAGGACACAATTGGAATTCCCTATTTTTGGGTCACGATGCAGTAGCGGAAGTTATAGCTGACACATATGGAACCACCAAAGAAGCTGTTATAGGCCCTGATGGAAAAGGGAGCGCTGCGGTGCGGTTAGCTCTAGGGGAAACACAGATTGTCGCTCAGACTAGGAAGTACCTGGAAGATGAGGGAGTTATTTTGGATGCTTTTATGACTGTAAGCTGGAAATTTATTTGTGGAAATATATATGTTAAGTGGGAATTTTTTCAGCCATCGACGAAGAGATCAAAAACTATCATCTTGGTTAAAAATTTACCATCAAGAACTGAAGCTCGAGTTATCAGAGAGTTGTTTGAGAAACACGGAGAAGTTGGAAGAGTTATTATTCCTCCGAGCGGTATTACAGGTGAGCAGCAAAGTTATTGTGTCAGAACATAAATTAATAACATAAAATCGCTAATCAAATGTACATAGTCCGTGAAATTTTTATGTTCACCTCATTTTTTGCACAGTTCACGTAAGTGTACACTTTTTTGATAGTAGAATGATTGCAAAGACTGACAATTTTTATGATGAATAATAATATTTCTTTTTTAATAAAGACCACCATGAAACAATAAAATGAAGACTACTCTGTTTCCTAATGGAAAAAATAATAAATGCTCATTATGAATGCAAACCGCTAAAAGATTGTTCAAACAAAATTTTGTCATTTTATTATGATTTGCCACGCTGGGATAGGAGGGTTTATACTACTTCACCGGGCCCACCCTATAAATACATTTTCGCCATGTTTTGGAAACAACATTTTTTAAGGACTCCTCAAAGAGTATTTTGACATATTTTCAAGTGTCGTGTTTCTTCTTGCAATTAAACCCTTTTCTTGAGCCCAAACAAGCTCAATGAGATTGATTAAGCTCGTAATAATAAGGGAACAGATGCAGAATAATAATATTTCTGGTCTATTCCGAGACTTGAATTATTTGAATATATTAAATTAAACTTTAAAAAGCATAAAACAAGTACAGTTTATACATTGAATTCCTGTAGAAGCCCGTAAGAATAACTTTAAACAACGAACTAAGTTTTTATCAGTCTGTTACCTGCTACCAAATAAAAATCATTATCCGTTTGGAATAACAAACAATTGCGAAATATATCGTAATCTTCTCTTTGTAAACTTATGAGCTCAGGTCTTGATTAGAAATACATAAAACCTTCAAAATCTTATCTGAATCAACTGGATATGTATATAGGTACTAGTGGAGTACCACAAGGTTCAAATTTGGGTCCATTACTATTTAAGATTTTCATCAGTGATCTTTGCAAATCACTGAATTGCAATAGGGTTATGTTTGCAGACAGCTGTTGAATTTGTGAATGATTGTATTTAATTACAAAATTAACTTAACCTCTTAAACAATTGTTGTGAACAAATTTCCTTGCCACTTAATGTCAAAAAATTAAAGATTATTATTTTCAGTAGAAAGAATGCATCAATAAACTACTAATAATGCAATAATTATGATAATTTAGGAAAAAATGATATTATGCACGATTTGGGGAATTATTTATGTTTATTTTACGTTAACTTTTAATCATTTCAACAACAAAAATTCTCAGCTTACCTCGCGAATGGCTTTATTGTTAGGAACTGTAGGAATTTTGATAAAACTTTTGCACCTTTTTCTGTGTATAATTACTCTGTTTGCTCAAAATTAGAATATAGCTCTTTGATTTGAATCTTATTTACAATCAACATATTCTTTCTATTGAATTAACAGAATTAACATATCCACCAAGAGGTTCACATTGCATCCAGCTTTTGTTCAAGGTTTATTTTTTGACATTGGAAAAATGTTAAAAACAGGCTTCCAAAATAAAAACTTTTGAACGTTCAAATTGACTGCTCCATATTATTTTCCCTTATAAATATCTTCGTTCCTCGACAGACAGCTAGAAGGGTCTGTCCCTCACCAATTTGTTATTTAGAGCTTCAAATAATTTCATGTGCACCAATTTTAATGAAATATGCAAATATTGTGACATTCTTACTTGTAAAATCATAGAATATAAGTATGTTAGAAATAATTTCCTGTATTTTTTTTCACATAAATATTATAATTAATCAATGTACCTACTTTAAACAAATTGCTTTTGTAGATGGTTTTACTGCTGGGCAATGAAAGTCAATAAAAGTAAATAAGATATATTTTTTCTTCGACAATAAAGTACAGTGATTGATTAGTATCATTATTATCCTAATATAGAAAATTTGTGAATTATGGATCAACAATATATTTCAGTGTTCGAAAAAACCATTTATAGAATGTTTATGCAAATGATGTCAAAGATCTCACAGAAGTTGTTCGGTAGGAACTCAATTTTTCATTAATTTCAGCCATTGTGGAATTTTTGGAACCGTCAGAAGCAAGGAAAGCATTCACAAGGCTAGCTTATTCAAAATTCCAAAACGTACCTTTATATTTGGAGTGGGCTCCAGAAAATCCCCTCAAGGAAACTGCACAAATCAAACCCAAGGAAAAGGCAGAAACAAATAATGAGGGGAAAAATAGTCAACAAAGTGAAAAAATTGAAACAGTCAATGAGGAAGAAGAAGACGAAGAAGAACCGGAGCCTGAAACGACTCTATTTGTTAAAAATCTGAATTTCAAAACCACAGATGAAGGTCTGAGAAAGGTAGGAACAGGAAAACTTTTTATATTTACTTCATCTTGAAAGAATTCGTTACATTTCAGCATTTTGAGGGATGTGGAAAAATCCATTATGCCAACGTGGCCGTAAAGAAAGACAAAAATGATCCGACCAACAAGTTATCGATGGGTTATGGTTTCGTCAGGTTCATGCTCAAAGCCAGTGCCGAAAAAGCCCTGAAGACCCTGCAACAGAGCGTTCTGGATGGAAAATCCTTGGAGTTGAAGAGATCAGAAAGAACCCTGAAGTAAGATCTCAGTTGTTGATGTATATCTCATTGTTATTCATCATTTTATGATTACAGAAATGAAGTACAGACCATCAAGAAACCTAGCAAGAAAACAAAACAAACGGGCACCAAGATTCTAGTTAGAAATATTCCCTTCCAAGCAACGAGAAAAGAAATTGAAGAACTCTTCAGGTGAGGTTTCAGTTTCAGTTTTTATCTTAACACCGGATATCGTTAATAACAGAAATAAAAGTAAGAAGCAGTGTCATTTACGATTAAATCCCAGAAGAGGATCTGATATGTATTATAGATGTGGTCTTTGAAAAACATTCGAACCAGTTGATCATTTGCTTCTGAGAGCCAGTCAAGTATCCATATTGTGCGATTTTCACTATGGAAGGTTTACAAAATTGACACGTGTTTCTCTATACATTGCCTTCCTCAAGTCCAGTTCAGAGCAGCCATTGTACACAAGGTTGTAAACGCCTTGCAGCATGATTTTTATCATGAAAGGTTTACAACACAGCACCATGTGTTTCTCTATACAATAACTTTCTCAAGTCCGGCTTGAGAACGCTGTTGTACACATGTTGCAGTGTTATTTTCACTATGGAAGGTACACGCATCACGTACACGTATCAGCACTTGTTTCTCTGTACAACAGCTTCAAGCCCAGCTCAAAGTATTGTATATTGTATATTGTACACATGTCTCAGTGAAATTTTCACTTTGATAGGTTATGCAATAGCTTCTCAAGTCCAGCTCAAAGCAGCTATTTAGACATGTCGCAGTGTAACTTTCCCCTTGAAAGGTTTTCAAAATTGCAACACGTGTTTCTCTGTACAATAGCTTCAGATCTACCTTGAAGCAGCTATTGTACACATGTTTCAGTGTGATTTTGACCATGAAAAGTTTAAAAAACTGTGACACGCGTTCCTCTATTAAACAGCATTCCCAAGACCGGATTGAAGAAGCTATTGTACACATGTCGTAGTGTGATTTTCACTCTGAAAAGTGCTTGTTTTGGATTCATTCTACGCCGATGGCTTCAGTCGGTAGGAGGGTTTTGTCAAAATTTTCGTTATTCAGATCTGAAATGACTCTACACAGGCGTAAATAGACTACAAGTAATGATTTTATAAAGAAAATCACTAAACTCCGAGTTCAAAGTCACAGTTTAACTAAATCCTGAGTTCGAAGTTGAAATTCAACAAAATTCCGTTTATGAAGGAGGAATATGATTTTTTGTTTTTATTTAGAATTCCTGATAATATCAACCTAGTCTCAAAATACTGGAAGCCTATGAAGATATTTTCTAGTAATGATTCTTCAGGTGGTACCAATCTCTCTCTAGAGATCAACCTGCGCGAATTATGTATATCATCAATTTCCGAACAAGATATCTGTAAAGCAGTTAGATCTCTAAAACCCATTAAATCAACTGGTGTTGACAGTATTCCATCTTACTTTTACAAAGGAGATATGGAAAATCTAGTAAGACCTCTAATCTTCAATAGCATTGTTGAAAGTAGTGTGTTTCCAAAACAACTCAAAAAGGGACGTATAATTTCTATCCATAAATCTGGCAATCAAAATCTCATAACAAACTATAGGCCGATAACAATATTCCCCTCATTAACAAAAATCTTAGAGATAGTCTTATATAACAGACTATATGCCCACGATGAAGACACTATCTGCAGAGAACAGCAAGGTTTTGTTAATAAAAAATCGACTGTAACAAATCTCATGGTGTTCAGCAATAACTTAGCACTCTCGATAAATACTGGAAAACAAGTTGATGTAATCTACACAAACCTAGCGAAAGCATTCGACAAAGTGAACCATGGACTTCTCATCGCCTTATTAAGGAATTTCTCAATGAATCAATCAATGATAACATTAGTGAAGTCATATCTATCAGATAGAGATCAATTTGTTGCTTTCAATAGAAAAAGGTCGACACTATTCAGACCAACCTCTGGCGTTCCTTAGGGATCAACTTGATGCTGAATGAGGGTAAATGCAAAGTTATGTCTTTTTCACGGAAAAATGTCATTACTCCAACGGAATATTCAATAAATGGCACCAAACTGGAAAAACATGCTCAAATCAAAGATCTAGGAGTCATATTTAATAGTAACTTCAACTTCAGAAATCACATAGAATATATTGTACGTGATGCAAACTGAAAGCTTGGTCTTGTGTTGAGAAACGCCAGTGATTTCAAATGGGAACTAAGAATTCTTCTATTCAATGCCTCTGTCAGATCAAAGCTCGGATATGCTTCAACAATTTAGAATCCGCAAACAGCATTTCATTCAGAGATGATAGAAAAAATACAGAAGAAATTTCTTACGTACACCTACTTCAAAAAGAATAAAGAGTCTCCCTCTATGATCTTCTATAGGATTCAACTAGAACATTTCGGCATGCCAAACCTGTCAGATCGTCGAAGCTTGAATGATGTACTATTTATATTCAACATATAAATAATAAATCTACCTGAACTCCTCAGTGTGATCAGTCTTCATGTTCCTAGTGCTAGTCTAAGAAATCGCAATAGGGTTTTCTATGCAGACACCCGATCTGAATCTCCACTCAATAGCTGCCTTAGGCAAGTGAATGATCTAGTCGTAAGTCATCAAAGTCTTGATTTTTTTTGCTGTAATGAATCAGAAATGAGACAGTCGTTTACAAAAAAATGCGCCATTTATAACTGTTTTCATTAATGTTTTTTGTGTCCGTAATTTTAGGTGTTTATTTACTGTGTATTTTAAAATCATATATTTTATGTACCATGACATTGCCTATATACATATAATTGGGTGTAAACCTGTTTGGAATGCAGTTTTGTTATTCAATTAAAGCAAAATAATTATTAAGTATTTTTATGTATGTGTTTTTATGTTATAATGGAATTTTTTGAATATTATATATATAATATAATTTCACAAAATTTCCAAATTGAATATTTTGATATATCAATGAAAATTACTTTTGAATTCCAGTACTTTCGGAGAAATCAAGGCTTTGAGATTGCCCAAGAAAATGGTGGTCGGCTCAAATTCTCATCGTGGGTTTGCATTTGTTGATTATTCCACTGAATCAGATGCTAAGGTAGGTTCAACATTTTCTTCAAAGAAACTTTTATATGATAATGATCATTATAAGTTTTTTCTTCAAGATATTATATTGAAATGTTTAACAAGTTTATAATTTCACTTTTTTCGATAATAATCAGTCATCATTCAAAATTTATTTATTTGGAAATGGCCTTTAGTCATACCACTTGAAAGAAGCGCTTACTCTTTTTTGATTTTTTCTGTGCCTTTAGTAGCTGTCCTAGGGTTTTTATAGAAAAACTAATTGTATTTTTTTATAGACTGCTTTTGATGCCTTGTCACAAAGTACACATTTGTTTGGTCGGAGGCTGGTTCTCGAGTGGGCTTCGACTGGAGAGGACTTGGATGAAATGAGGAAAAGAAATGCAGATCACTTTAGTTCTGGCCAAGAAGTGAAAAAGTCCAAGAAAAGTGTATTCACTTTGGATTGATACAAGATGTTTTTACATAGCTTTGTTATTTATTTTTAAGTTTTTTGTATATTATGAGAAATAAACGCCTTAAAGTTAAATATTATTTGTTGAAATACTGTGAATATAAATTGAAGCTATTGCCTCTTAGTTTAATGGATTTTTAGAAGAGAAGCGTCAACTCACGTCGGTACAATAATTTAAAAACATTTAAAATCATCAATCAATATTTGAAATCCAATAATCGATAGTTTTGTGATCAAATTTGACAGATGAATTCTAAGTGTCGATTGAGATAAATTAAATGTGATGATTTAGGATGACAGTGTTCCATGTAAGTACAATTTTGCCACTTTCATTTACGAGGTCTATTTTGTCCCCTTCAAAGTACTCCCCCTTAGATGTAATACACTTGTGCCAGCGTTTTTTTCAATCTTCGAAGTAGTTTTGATATGCACTTTATGGCATGTCCTCAAGCTCTCAGCGATTTGGTTTTTATCACCTCAATCGTCTCAAAACTTCCGCCTTTCATAGGTCTCTTCAATCTTGGGAAAAGCCGTAGGGGCCAAATCTGGTGAATACGGTGGTTGAGTTATGAATAAGGTGTTGTTTTTGGCCAAAAAATAACGAACAAGCAGTGACAAGTGAGCAGGTACGGAAGCTATGAATTGTTTTTCCACAATACCGGACGTTCTCTTAATATTGCTTCTCGCAAGCGACGCATAACTTTAAGTTGATAGTCCTTATCGACCGTATGATCATGTGGCAATACCTCCTGATGCACTATGCCAGGGTAACCGAAGATAACAGTGAGTAAAACCTTTGACATTTGATCAAATTTGGGGTGCTTTCTTTGGTCTTGGCTCTCCTGGAATATTCCATTGGAACGATCGGACTTTGGTTTCCATGTCATAACCATATACCCATGATTCGTCACTAGTTATGACTCTTTCAAGTAAATCTGGATTACTGTTGATGTCATTCAACAATTCCTAAGCGATGCTTTTTCTGGTCAAAATTCCTCGGATAGTCAAGCAAATTGCAAAAAACTACTCTCCTCGATGGGAAGACTCAGCAGATTGCCTCTGGCCTGGATTCCTGGCCATATTGTCCTGAAAGGCAATGAGGCTGCTGACTCCCTTGCAAAGGAGGGTGCCGCAAGCAGCTTCCATCGGATCAGAACCTGTCATTGGCATCGCTTTAGGCTTTGCCAAACAAAGATTGAACACCTGGATGGCAAGAAGATTTATGGACTTCTGGCTCACTCCAAAGCGTTTATTTACCCTTCGAAGCTTGATACCAAACGGTTGTTGAACTACAGTGGGGATGAACTACGATGTCTAACAGGCCTTACAGGTCACTGTCATTTGAATCATCATATGCAGAGACTCGGACCGTCGGAAGACAGTGTGTGTGTCGCCTCTGTTTGGAAAATGATGAAACAGCAGAGCATACACTTTGTGCCTGTCCCGCTTGTAAATGTTTTTCTAAGTCAGAGTACAATCATTGTATGTCACGGTCAACATTTCAAGTGTTTTTGTGCACCTGTTTACACAAAATCTGGTGCAAATTCTTTGCACCAGATTTTGTGTTAATTTAAACATTAACCTTATTTTTTGAACAGACCTCGTATATATGGGGATTATGAAAGTAGTTGAACAATAACCTAAAATAACTTGAACAACTGGATATTCTAAAATGGTGAACTATCCAAGAAGTATTTTTGTCACATAAATTCAAACAAAAATGAATAAATTTTTATTTCAGCAGATCCGTTTCCAACATATTTTCAAATTTCAATATCGATTCATTTTTTTCTAGTGGAACAGAATTGTAGACGGCAATTCCATCTTGATGAATTGATTTTTTTTCCAAAATCAGATTTGACATTTTTCATACATAATAATTTACTGTCTTGTAGAATTATTATGAATATGATGTTTCGTTAAAAAGTATGTTACTTGATATTTTTATTTTAAATTCGAACAGCAAATTTTCAATTCATTAAGAGAATTGAAATCTAATAAATTATTGGGATTATATAAATGTATAGTTGATTAGTTGAAAGAATCAATTAAAACTGCGAGAACTGAGGAAATATTCCAAATGTGTTGATGATTATATTTTTTTTGCACTGGGTAAAAGAATTTTCCACTCTTTCTGTCCAAATTTTATTTCTGTATCCATCAAGGGTTTCTGTTGATTTCGGAACAAATAAATACTCAAAACTGAACATGGTTTAATGAGGTTCTATTAACAAAACTACTAAAAACGACTAGTTCATAGTTAATAACTATTTTTTCAATAATGCTTCATCTTGCATGGACAACTGACCCAACTTTTTGCCAATTCTTTCGTGAATATCGAGGAATTTGGCGACACACCTATCGATGCAGACTGCTTCACCTTTTGCAATTTCAGAGTCACCGTAAACAGGAGGAATGCATTTTTTATGGCACGCTGACGTTAGACGATTGTACATGTCAGCCATCATTTCAATTTCCAGCTCTTGAATGAGCTGCATGTTTTGTGCTTCTTTCTGAGCCATGCTGAGATATTTGAACTATTTGAAGATAAATACTAAGATGAGGTAGAGAATTTTCGGTAACTACGCTCGTACTCTCCACTGTTTGATTGTCTAATGTGCTCTCTTATTTTCATATTATCATATCGCCTTTTATCTACGCTAGTTTTGGCCAGATAAAACGAAAATATTCCACAAACAGTAACAACAGCCCTGTAATAGAAATTGGGTTATAAATACTTCACATGGAATATGCTACCAGATAAAATTACCAGCCAATTCCAATTTTTGCGTAATTAGCCAATGGCATTATTTACTCATCGGTTCATTGAATGTAAAAATTTGATGTTTCATTAATCATCCAAAAGTGTGACAAAAAGCAATGTCCAAGTGTAGGGATGAAAAGCAGGTTAAATTCAGGAAGAAAAAAAGAAGAAGAATTACACATCACAGAACTATAACTTATAACTGTAAGTTATAGTTCTGTGCTTCTCATTCAAATACGACATCTATCAGAAATATTAGAACTAAGTCAATTGGTAAAACAAAAACAAAGTCTTGGTAGCTGTTTTCACAATCCACTGCGATTTTTGTTAGCGAAAATAATTTATTTTACATATTACTGAGTATATCGGGTCCATGAATATCCGCAATAGAAAAAATTACTCCTACAAATTCATAATTGAATGGACTCAAATCACACCAAACCTATTTTAATAAACTCATTAATATTCATTTGTATCAATCAGTTGTTTATCAGTGGTTATTACAAACGGTGGCAATGCATACAACATCGACAGTATAGGTGACAGCTGAAACGAGCTGTGACGTTTCGCGCCCGTGCGAGATACTTCTCCTCATCGCCACACTCCGCGCCGCCCCGCAGTCGCCATCGCTCGGCCATCGCTATTTTCATGCCCGCTGCCTCAGTGTTGAAAAACCTCCGTGACTTCGAAGATAAGTACATTCATGTCCAAGGATAGTATATTGTCTCTTACATATATTTTTCTTACATAGGTTTTTTGTTGTTATAATTGAAAATCGAAAACCTGATAACTCTTTAAAATCGCTAGTCGTGCTATTGACTAAAGTTGAAAGAGCTGAAACCAGAGAGTTTCACTACCTTTTCCACTACAGTACTGGAGCTTCTGGAAGTTTGCCTACCGCGGCCAGTGTGCTGTCATTTGTCGAAAACATCTGGACTTCTTTTAACAGATTTTGTAGCCCTGCCCTGCGACTCTAAAGTTGAGTAACTTCATATATTAAATCTCTCAGTTATTTACTTGTGATGCACTGTTTGGGACCTTTGGTGTAGTAATTAATATTACTGGAGTTTTTCCCAACACCAAACCGTTATTTTTAACACCTCGACACGTGTTTTGATCACCAAGTGATCATCTTCAAGAGGAAGGAAGGTTTGTAATAAGGCAGCAGGCGCACGTCTTGATGAAAAAAAATTCAAACGAAGAAATACATGTAAAGTGAATTCGAATTATATCAAGGAGGTTACGTACGGCGCCATCTGTCCGCGAAAATATCAAGCAATAATGTCGATAATTCTGTCAAATACAGATCCCGAGCTTTCGAACGGGAATAAATATGAGATGAAAAGGAGAGTTACGAACAAACAAACAAATATACATACATACAGGTGAAGCTAATAAAAGCGTGTTAATTAAAAACAATCTGTCGGCTATGATATTGGATTCGGCAAGTGAAGATGAGAAATACCAGGAGATGGTAGCACTGAAGCTGCACTCAAAAAGGAATTACTTTTTTACCGCTGTAACAAAAGAGTAAATGTGGATGAAAATCCTCTCAAGTGGTGGAGTGTGCTCATCGAGAGAAATTTGAGATATTTTCACCGAAAGCACGAAGTACGTGGACGCATTCATTAGAAACCACCCCGAAAACATCTTCGAGCAAAACCTGACATACCTCAACGCAACGCTTCGTGATTTTCAGGATGCACTAAACAGGGACGACCCCAGATTCCGCGAGAGAGACAAGCACATGTAGCCGACAAAACAGAATCAGATATCATCTACGAGAGTCGTTGTCCGACGGCTACGGTTAGAATGACACACACAATCCAGTTATAAAACACACATATGAGTCTGCGACACACAGCACTCGTCTCCAGCTAGGTACAGGGCACCACCATGGGCACACCGCACACAGTAGAGGTTTAACAAATAATCAGATACAAGGGAGTAAAAGCACCAGAGGCTGACTTCCGACCACGAGAGGTCAGATTTCAATCTTGCTGAAATGCCAAGCAGCAGGTTGAGGACCACTCGGAAGTGAGTGGGGTTGGACGGATGATATTTTATCCTCTATCCTACATGCTAACGGTGTGGGGAATATTTTACCTTAGGACACTCAATACTCAACCCCGAGGAGTGAGAATGGTAGAATGCATTTGCCACTGATGAGGCCTATGACGTGTTCGAACAGCGGTGTCTGGTGTTGAATTATGAATGCGTTGTGTTTGGGGTCTGGTTTGGACTCAGTTAGTGGAAACATCTTTCCAACGTATGCATTTAAAGATTATGTGTTTTACCGTGTCTATCATTCCGCAATACTTGCACTCTTCTGTGTCACTCACTTTAAACCTAAACAGATACGCCTAAAAACACCTATGCCCCGTTAGGACTTGTGTGAGAAAATAATTCACCTCTTCCCATTTTCTGTTCACCCATGGTTCTATGTCTGTTATCAGTCTTCTTGTCAATCGTCTATCTCCCAAGACGGTTGACATTTTTCAATAAGATGTGACCTTGCTAACCCTTTTGATCCGTTGTTTTGTACCATTGTTCTTCCTTCCACCAGCAGATGTATTAGGGGGCGGTGGTTCTTGCAATTATCAGTAGAGCTTTGGTTGATACTGTTTTATATGTGAACATTATTTTTATGGCTGCTTTTCTTTGGACACTAAGTAATATATTTCTATATATCTTTTTTCCCATGGCTCTTTTCCAGATTGTTGTGCCATAAAGAGCATGATTGACTGGGCGACTGAGCGGAAAATTCTTCTACCACTTACTCGAGGGGCCCCCAACGTTGGGCATTATCTTGCTTATGTTGCTTGTGGCTTTCCCCGCTCTGTTTTGATATTCTTCTAACATGAGCTCTCATTTTCATGTTTCGGTCCAAATGGATACCCAAGTATTCAAAATGGATTATTGGCTGTAGATGTTCGTTTCCTCCAATTCAATTGTGATACTTTTCAGTTTCTTGCCTGCTGCCAGCAGTACTATTCAACTAGTAGCATCGCTATGAAAGCTGCAGCGAAAAGCATAGGACGAATCTTGTCGGCGGTCGATGTCGAAGCTTGATTCTGCAACAGACCGCCATAAGAAGCCTCATTCAAGTTTGATATTCGGAGGTTGGATTATCTGTACATCCCATCCCATCCACCCTTCGTAAGAGGAGATGTCGTCGCTCCCACTTTAATATAATCGTTTGACCTTGTATGGGGTCTTCTTCATTTTCTTGATTTCGTTGAGAATCTCTTCTTCGGTCCCACTATCGCTATATTTTTTTTCGTCTTATAATTTACTCCTTCAATTTTGTACTTCAAAAGAAAACGAATATCACCCCAGGAAAAGTTAATTCGAAAAAAATAATGTTTACACTGAATGTCAAAAAGACGACGGGGAATTCCTTCTTGTTTTTCGCATCTCACTAATTATAAAACTGATACTCTCACTCTATATTGATGCTATCTTTTCAGCGGTCAAGTTTTCTTCTACCACCCTGTCCACGCCGATTCAAGTGCCACATCTGCCAGACAGACAGAGTTTTCCCTCACCTCTAGCCATTTCATTTACACTCCAGACACTTTACAAATCCCCCAAGATACTTTTATTTTCTGCAAACTGGAAAAGCCCTCTTCACTCCACCGAGACACAATGCTCACCGAGATAATACACGAACTGGAAGAAGTACATGAAAAAACGTTGATTTGCACGGTACACAATACACGGAGAAGGAGTTAAGTAAAGTACGCGTGTCGCTAATATTTCATTGTGAGGAGAAATTAATCCTTGAAGCGCGATAACCGAGGACTGCAAGGACTCTCCAAGGACCCAGTAACTCGACAGGCCGCTATATATTTTACACAGTTCGTGTTTCAACTGTACTGATGTTTTTTTCATTTGGTGTGGGATCGATACAGGGTAATAATAATGATAATACTATTCTGCCCGGTGAAGAAATGGAAAGTGTTGAATTTATTGGAAATATTCATTTCTCATTTCCAGGCTAATACAAGCTGATGAGCCTGTTTTTCTCGATCATCAGAGCAAGACGATATTCGTCGTTCAGTTTTCAGCTTGGGGTGAAAAGAAGAAGAAAAACGGATAGAATATCGAGATCTTCTCCTCTTCGAGCTCCGCAAAGTCTATCCAGACCAATCTGTCAAAATGGTTGTTCTGATTATTGTGGTCCTTGGAAGAATGATGCCCTCTCTACTCTCGAATCTCAGAGTCATGCCAACTTGCCACCATAAGACAGACATCTTGAACGGACAAATGAAGTATGTCAATCTCGGCTAATTGCGTATACTCAGGATACACGATTCTCAGACCAAAGGATCACTCACCTTACGGAGACATATTCGTCGCGTCCACCAAATGTGTTGGAGCTTTGGGACAAGGTTAGAATCTTCAATGTTGAAGATTCTAGTGAAGAGAAAGGAAAACGAATAATGAACAGATATGGCCATCCAATATTTCAGTCAACTGGTGAGTTGCGCCTACATTTATCCAAGCAACTGCTGTAAACCTGGATCTGTAGACAAACTACACCCGGGAAGAAAAACTCCTTTCCCTCCACGATGCCGGCCGTGGGTTTATTGGGCTAATCACCCGATAGACTCAACACTTGGTTATGTAGAATCAATAGGTCCCCGCAACCAACCCCTTCAGAATAAGGGTTGAAGGCAAGGTCATGGGGCCTATAACGAGGATTCGCCATTAGACGACACACGTAATGCTTGGAGTGGACGCGTGAGCCAAGGGATAGCCTTAGGCATTGCTACAAGATTATTGTCACATCCGATCCTCATCCTTATCAAAAAAGAACTACATTACCTTCAGCAACAGAATAAAACGACTCACTTCGTATGGGTACCATCACACATGGGTATAAAGGGAAACGAAATAATAATAATAATAAATTTAATCTTCAGAAACATACAGTTTATAGACACGTCAATACATATGATTGAAGCAGTTTGAGATACATTACTATAACTAAGTTAAAACAATAATAATAATAGTAAGTCACTTGACTATAATGAATACATGAAGTCATAAAAAAAAACATGTAAAATATAAAATATAAAGTGCAGAAGTTACAAAAAAAAAGAAACTAGTAAAAATTAAGTGTTGATATTAAGATTAAACATAGATACATACATGTGAGACCATTAGTATAGGTGGGGTTTATGACTGCTCAGCGAGTATACGTCATCAAGCCCCCATTTATCACACAAGTTTCATATTCCTCTAGTGAGTAGAAAGCGTTGTCCGTCAAGAAGAGTTTAATAGTGAATTTAAACGTATACATGGTTGCATTTTTTAATTTATCTGGTAGCACATTATATATTTTGTAGTTGAGTGAGTTTTTGGAAGATTCTGCAAGTCTATATCTGGGTACTCTGATTTTATTGGCCCCGCGGGTATTGTGTTCGTGAACAGCGGGTTGCAGAGTTAAATTCGGCAGGTTCTTATGTATTTCCAGTAGTGTGCTCAAAATAAAGAGAGATGGAAGGGTCATAATTTTCAGTGCTTTATAAAGTAGTCTGCATGTATCACGATAATTTGCGTTGGAGAGAATTCTTACAGCCTTTTTTTGTAGTATGAATATTTTTGGTGCCGCTGTTAAGTTTCCCCAAAGTAGTAAACCGTAATTAGGATGGGTTTGAAAGAGGGAACAATAGACGGCCCGTAGGGTGTATGAGTTTGTTACGGGCCTCAGTTGACGGATTATTAAGAGTGAGCTGGACAGTTTTAGGCTTAGTTGACTGACATGGTTTGACCAGGGCAGTCTGACATTTCTGTCTTCCTGCAGAGATGTATTTGTGGTTACTATTAATTGCTGGAATTTGTCGTTGTTTAGTTTGAGTCTATTCGCGAGAAACCAAGACTCGGCTTTCTCTTTCGCTTTCTTAGCCAGTCTGACCAGTGATTTTTGTGTGAATAAATTAATGTGGTATCGTTTGCGAAAAGAACACTTTCGAGTGGATATAGAAAAGGGGTCAGATCGTTTATATAGATAATTAACAACAGCGGACCCAATACAAAGCCCTGAGGAACGCCCAGTTTGACATCTCTGAAACCAGATAAACAGTTATTGTATAGCACCGCTTGAAATCTGTTAGTTAAGTAGGACTCAGTTAAGTCCAAGGCTACCCCTCTTATGCCGTAATAATTGAGTTTTTGTAGTAGAATATCGTGGGAGACGAAATCAAAATACTTGGACAGGTCGCACAGGGTGATACCCATATGGCGCCCCTGTTCAAGACCTTGGACCAGGCTCTCCAGAATCCTTGATGCTGCACCTATGGTTGAACGATTGGATCGAAAGCCAAATTGAGAGTTGCTGAAGTAATTATTGTCTTCGAAGTACTTGGTCAGTCTTTGCTTTAGTAAGGTTTCAATAATTTTCGAAAATATACAAATGATAGCTATTGGTCGATAGTTTCCAGTGTCCGATCGATTAGCCAGAGATGCTACGGATATTGATGAACTTCACCCAATAACCAAAACTTCCAAATCTGACCTCAAACAAATATTCAAAGAGATGATTCTTAAGGCATGGCAAGCTGAATGGAATCTCTCCAAGTCGAAATTGGCCGAAGTGAAAAAGACTGTTCTCCCTCAAAAAATATTTTCCCTGGAAAGAAAACAACAAACTATAGTCACTAGACTACGCCTTGGACACATCTGCATCACACACTCTCACCTGATCGAAAAAACCCATGAACCAACCTGCGAAATATGCCACTGCCTCCTAACAGTGAAACATATTCTAATCGAGTGCAAAGTCTACAATCGACATCGTAAACTATATACATGTATTTTTTTCAACTCTTGCCGAACTTCTGAAGGAAGGTTGCAATCCTTCCCAGCTTATCAATTACCTAACTGATATTGGTTTAGTCAATGAAATTTAGATTATACAGGGTGTTCCTTAAACACATGCTAATATTTAAGGAGGTAATTCTTAGACCTATTTTAAGAAAAAAACTTCCTATGGACGTATGTCCTAACGAAACATAAGTGAACCACCTATTGGTGTGACACCCAAGTCAACTTGCCAAGTTTTTATGTCAGTGTTGGTGGTTTGACCAATCAACCGACAACTGCGGTAGAAGAAAATTGAAAAGCTAACCTGAAATGCCATCGGAAAACGAATCCACATGTTTCTAGAAATAATATGAATTCTAGAAAGGTTGATGCAGTCAAGCCGCTGGAAAATAATACCATGAAAATAAAAAAAAAATAGATAAGTACTTTTTTGATAATTCCCATATTGGTGGCTCTTAAATTGAAATCAACGGATCAAATCGCGACTTTAAACTCGAAACTTTGTTGAATTTTGACTGCGAATTCTATTCAATTTTGAATTCAAACTCGCAATTCAATTGAATTATCACTTCAAATTATAACATGGGTTAACATACAAGCAATTTTTCACTAAAATAATTCACATTCCTGAATTACATTTCCGTTCTCCGGAGTAGTAGCCACGTCGTTATGTTTCCATTACTTGTTCGATTTTTTTAGATGTACAAATTGAAGACGTATTGATGGTAGTTTTTTTTGTATCTCTGTCATTCCAACCAGAAACATTCGTGACGCCAAAAATATGTTTTTCCCGGGGCGCTAGCTCTGAAGCCGACCCTGCGACGGTCCATTAGAAGAGTTCTTTCAGTTCCAACCGGATCGCGTTCACCAAAACAATGGACCACTACGGATACAAATTCGTCCAAAACAAAAACAAAACAATACATTCGAGCAGTTCAATAGGAACGCTTGGAATTCATAATTGAAACAAGCAACTAGCCTCGCAAAGTGGGTGTGAATTGTCGCCTCGCCGTGTGCAGATAGTGTAGAACAGTGACCGGTGCACTTGAAGCCTGCGGCGACCACAAGCCCAATCAGTTCTAATTAAGGTTTGTGGTGGGATTGTGCACGGCCAATGCACCGACACGGAAGATCCACGGCCTGCTAGCATTAGTCCGCAGTTTCTCCGCAGACGACCAAAGCCACAACAAACTTGGAGTGCACGTCTGGAATGATTATGGTTGTTAGTTGTTATAGTGCCGTCCCATGCAACATTCAACAGCCGATAAGAAACGAGGCTTCTTTAGACTGATTCCGAATCAAGTCACGATTTTTATTCAGGTGAAAACAAAGAAGTTGGGAAATTTATCTCCACTGGGAGTTCAGCAATAAATGAAAACGGTAATACAACCTACTTTGGAAAAGAAAACACTATTATGATAGTGTTGGATTGATGACCTATTTATTTTGTACATATCCATATCGAATATAGGATAAAGGAAATAACTTTGTCTAAGTCCTACTAAATTTTTCGTTTGTTACAACTGGTTTCAGTTTGTTAAAAGTTGTAGATAATATTATAAGTCAGAAAAATGCTTCCTAAAAATTTTCATAGTACTCATAGTTTGCGAGATAAACTCAAAAAACTAGTTACACCCTTATTTTGAAGGTGGCAGTCGTGGAACCCCTCCAAACTCATGGTGGCATGAAGATTTTTCCTTTTTGATGGATGACCCCACTGTATATAACTATGTTGTAGTTATTTAAAAACATTTGAGTTTGTTTACTTGTCAAAATATACGTTTCAAAAAGTATATTTAATTATATTCAATCTTATACAAATTGTATCAGGTTATGTGCCCAGAATTGCACATTTGAACATTTCTGTTGTTCTTGTAATGCAATTAGAAGGCAGAATGAGTTAGACATACCTGTTCCTGATAAAATGTTCATATCAAATACTCAGCCTCTTTCGAAAAACTCGAGGGAAGTTAGAATTATATCGACTGGAAGTACGCCATGGAAATTCATCTCATCAATTGCGAACTGTTGGAATATGTAGATGGAACAAAAGATGACCAAGAAGCCGGTTTTGAAGGTAAAAGTAAAAGAGCACTTGCATCCATAGTGTCTGGTGTGAAAACTCATATCAACACTGAACTAAGGGAATTGAAAATAGGCAAAGAAGTGTTGGATCGCTTAGCTAAAATCTTTGAATCCAAAGGATTTTCAAGGGTTGCTGTTTTAATCGAACAACTGGTAATGATGAAGTACAATGACTCTAGAGGCACGGATGATTACCTTCCTAAAAAAGTAAAGTTAGCTCAACAACTTAAAGCAATCGACCACGAAATAAGAGATGGTGTCTAGGCTGCACTTATCTTTGTAAGTCTTCCGGATTATTGCAAACCTTTAATCATGGCTTTGGAAAATTGTGGTGCTCAACTTACAATAGACTTGGTAAAAGAACGTATTTCTGCAGAAGCAGTCAAAATTGAAAACAGCAAGAAAGAACCCGCCTTCCTAATGAAGACAGGACCAGTTAAAAAATGTTCAAGGGAAAATGTTACATGTGTTATCAAGTATATTTCATTATATTCAATCTTATACAAATTGTATCACATGTGTTATTGAACTGTTAATAATGTAGTATTAACACTTTACCAAAGTTTACGATGAATATTTACAATTTCTTTGCTCTGCATGTGACGTTTTAAATGTCGGTCACTTAATTCATGATTCAAAGTGCGGAAATGTTATTATTATGTTGGATATTTTTGTGCGTGTTATTAAAACGCGCTATTTCCTGTTTTCAAAGTTCCGTTTTAACCGATTTGAGTAATGAATTCATGTTAATGAACGCAGACAACAAACAAACAATTTACACGAGGGCTATACGCTGTCTATTCAAAAAATGAGTCGAATTTTCATTTTTCTCAAAAAAGTTATTTTTTATTCATCAATTTCTATTTTGTACCCTCCAAAGTTGTCCCCATCAGAAATAATACACTTTTGCCAGCGTTTTCCCAATCCTGGAATCAGTTCTGATATGCTTAGAACCATATAGTGTTAGTGACGATTTAGACCATTCTATGTTGTCTGTGTACAAGCTGTAATAGATTATTATTATTATTGGTATATCCTTGAGCTTTCTCAGCGATTCCGTTAATCGGCGTAAAACGTCGTCCTTTCATGGGTCTCTTCAATCTTGGGAACAGAAAAAAATCACCGGGAGTTAAATCTGGTGAATACTGTGGCTGAGGCATGATAACGATGTTGTTTTTTGGACAAAAAATACGAACAAGCAAAAGCCATGAATTGTTTTTCCACAATACTGGAGGATTTTTTCTTATTGCTTCTCGCAAGCGGCGCATACCTTCAAGATAAGACTTCTATGCCACTATGCCACGGTCATCGAAAGAAGATGTAATCCAACATGTATATCCATAATTCGTCACTAGTTATGACCCTTTTAAGCAAATCTGAATCGCTGTTGACGTCATTCAACAATTCTTGAGCGATGGTCACGCGACGGTTTCTGAAGTCATAATTCAGCAATTTTGGAACGAACGTGCAATCTTCATAGTCTGGAACATCAAAGAAAGGTTGTCTCTCTTCTAAAACTACTTTCACGGGAAGTGTTCAAGTGACTTCGCACTGTGGCTGCTCATCGTTTTGAGGTTCAACTCAGTACACCTCGAACTTCACTGTTCGAGGAGAACGGCGTTTATGTGGATTTAACTACTACTTTCGCTCAGGCCCCCCTTTAAGAGCGAAAGTCGTTGTACATGTGTCTGATAGTTTTTCTTCAGCTTTTTGCGTGGCATTAGCTGTATTAGTTATTGTTCTCCGTCAGGTATCTGTCACATGTGCTTATAAAGTCGCAGATTCACATAAGAGGCAAGGGAGAGGTGGTTTCGCCTATACTCAAGCATATCATCTGCAAGTCTTCGGAACATGTAACTGTCCACAAGTGAGCGATATTTGAAAAAAACTGTTATCGGATATCTTCATCAACGCAATAGAACCTAACCTAAAACAATTATTTTTGAAATATTTGTCTGTCTATATTTCTCTCCGTGAAGCAACATTTTTGATTTACCCTGCGAATTGCTTCCAATAAAATACCTACGAACAAAAGACTGTGACACAAATCTGTCCGACCTTATGAAATATCTAATGATAAGTAAAAAGCAACGGCTCCCGTGCCATTTGCATCACGAAGTTTGAGAACATCTACTTTCCAAATCATTATGTATGTATATCCCCAAGGATAGTTTACTAAAAGTCTAATCAAGACAGTAATCAGACTCCACCAGCGGAGGTAATGCATGCGACAACTTTAGTCAACTCGCGCTAAATATTCAGGAGGCCCAAATAAAAAAGTGTCCACAGGGAAATGAAATATCATTTCGCTTACTTGAAGAAACGGCTTCATCAACGCGCGGTCAAACTTTTCCGAAACAAGACGAACTAATGAACTCACCATGATCGAAGTCAATGTTGATGACTTTCACGTGGTTTCCAGTTTCGAAACAAATCTATAATCTTCATCTATGAAATACTGATTCACTTGGTCCCAGAATATTTCCGAACATCCATTTTTTCCAATGAAAAAACAAAGATGTAAACAATTATTTACACTCGCAGCACTATTTAACTTTAATGGCAATATAAACTTATTTTTCAAAGGCTTTTACGAATACAATATCATAAGAATACTTTTACGTTCACCTTTACGTTCGCCTTAACCTTAACCCTGAACCCAATACTAACCATAGCCCGAATCCTAACTGTAACCTCAACCCCAATTCCAACTATAGTTCTCACCTGAACTGAAACTCTTACATTTTCCCTTGACTTTGCCTCAACCCACATCCAAACCCTAACAACAACCCCAACTCAACCTCAACTCTAATCCTAACCCCCCTCAACTCTAACCCCAACCCCACCCTTACCCTAAACCTAACTCCAACCCTAACCCCTATCCAAACCCTAACCCAAACCCTGACCTTAAACCCGACCCATACTCCAACCCTAACTCCAACCGAAAACCTTACATCAACCCTAATACTGATCCTAATCCTGAACCCTTACCCTAAGACCAATCCTAACCCTTATTCCAAGCCTAACCCAAACCAAAACCCTAACCCTAATCATAATCCTATCACTCACCCTAATCCTGACATTTCTCTTTTTCCCTTGCCTTTGTCTTTGCCTCCACCTCTAACTCCGCATTTGCATAAAATATAACAAGAAATATTCATGTAGTTTTTAGAGTTTTGAGGAAATTATCATTATATGATAATGAATGAAAAATGTCTATCTCAAAATAAGATTGCTAGACTCCTCGCCAATCTATTGGTGACTCGTTGCCATGTTCTCAACAGTACTTGTTCAATTTGTTGTTTGAAATGTCTTTTCATCTGATTATTTTCATTTGCTGTTATATACCTGACTTTTTAGGGCCTTAACAGCAAACTTGTGTACTTTCATGAATTTATTTAGATAAATCTGCATGCAGTTATTTCTTTGGATGTACTATCTAAATAATGAGCTTATTTTCCATCATCGATCGAGCACATTGTACAATTATTAATGACAACATAGGCAATTAATTTTCAATTCAAAATGTTGGCCGAGCTGATCAGTTCGTTTTGCATACTTGCATTTCCATAATTTGTTTTTTGGATTTAAATCAACATCAATCAGTTACAACGCGTTGTTTTTAATGACAGAATGCACGCAATTGTACAGTTTTGAAGTGCATAAAAAACTAACCGCTCATGACGTACACAATAATTATTATTATCACGATGTAATTCGACCGCATACACTTCTGATGAACGGGGTTGATATCTTTTTGCGAAACGTCTTAATGAGTTGGCGTGAATTGATGTTGAGTGGTAAAATAGTACTCACCTTCATTATAGCGAAGAACCTTTTTCACATAAAAACTATTTTCTAAAAATGCTAATCCAACAAAAGATTCTGAGGTAATACCATTAATCATATGATAAAATTTAATGAAGTAAAATGTATCATACTTTCAGCAACANCCCTACAGCTCTATTCATCTCAGCCAATGGTAAGTGATGGCGTTCCATGTTAAAGCACAATATTTCCAGTTTAATTGCTGAGCAAGAACTGCATAGAATGTACAAACTCGACACTTTCAGATTATTCATTTTAGCCGAAAACCTACAGTTTGTAAAAAACTTGATAAAAGATTAGTTACCGTTTTTGCAGGCTTTGTTCAACCCATAGAAATCTACAGGGTGGTCGAGTGTACCAATTCAATCGAAATTAAACGACCTCATGCATTTATTTTTATCATATTTAGTATGTTATAAAAATATCCCTAGACTTTTCCGATGTGTGTACAAATATATCTCTGAAACATTTTTAAAACACACACAAACTAAACTTGATGAAAAAACGAATTGTTTCTACGCGAGCTGTCAGCTAAGAAAAAGTTTAAACACAATGTTGCGAAAATGAGCAGAATGGATCCGATATGATATACATTTTCGATACCGAATAAACCAATAAATTGTGATATGGGTACTCCATTTTCCTGAGAAAATGAACGATCAATTAAAATTTTCTGTTTTCATTCATTCATTTTTTTTAAGTAAAGTCAGCAAACAAATAAATATACAATAATAAGATCGATCGAATCCACGAATTGAGCATAAAAATGGACAATGATATTTGCCTTGATAACTGATTAGTACAAGTTATATCTAAATATGACTCTAAATAGAATTAAATGAGCTGTATTTTCAAACGGTTTTTGAATGATCATGAACCCTAATAAAATAAATCAATTATGCATTCATGCCACCCACCAAAAATAAGAAATTCAACGTTACTGGTACCTATATTAGCCTTATTGTCATCCAGTCAGCCAGCGCCCTCTGTAGTGAATGCGACAATGTGCTCTTTCTAATGTTCACGGTTTCCACAAAACTTCGTATTTTTTGAGCCTAGTTTTGTTAAAGCTGACTTCCGACAACTTACCAAGAGTCGATTTTGAAATGATCGATTAATTTTACTTGAAAAATTTGCAATACTTTGGTACCGTAATGAAGAATGAATAATTGAAACGGTAGGTGGTATATTTAGTAGGTCCCTTTTATTTATATGACATTCATTTCAGACTTTGTCTTTCATCGAAGGATGATTTAATTTTTCTGCAAACTTAAAGTGATTTTGGGACCGATTAGGCTTGATCAGTATAATATATCCATTTTTCAGTACCATTTTCCATAGTATGAAACAAGCCCATTGTTGTAGATTCCAAAAATAACATTATATACAGGGTGTTCCAATTGTAAAATCAAAGTTTCCACTACTTTATTATGGAAGTGGCAACACCGCGTTATCGAAAATATGCTCTTCTTTGAATTTTTGAAGTGATCCGGTGTGTGGTTCACCAGTACCTAACGTCTAATGTGCCATCCTCCATGGATCAGCCTGTATTGTTGGATTGATAAAAATATTTCTGTCTTCATACTGAAAGGTTCTAGACTTTGAACAACACTAAAAAAAAAAACAAAATCATCAATATCGAAGCTACTCTCTCTCCACGGATTCATAATCGCAACTGAGTATTTTTGTCACTTTAAAATATCGTTATGATGTTATTTTTTTGGATTTTGTCTCCCCAACAGGTCCATAATCCATCAATTACTCATCCAATCTAGTAAATTTCAAAACCGTTTTTGTGACTCCACCATAAACAAGTCGAATCTCAGCGACACGGCCCGAACGAGCACCTTCACCGAGTTTCAAACAATTCAAGAGCTGCAGCCGTGCGCTGTTTGCCGCTTATCACAACGCCAACTTCATGATTTTAGTAACGCGTCGGCATCCGTAGTCAAAGGGTAGCTTCACCCGATTTCTCCCTATAAACACGCGTGCGACTTCAGATAAACTTTTTAAAAGTTCCAGCTCGACTTTTGCACCTTATTTTTATAAGATTTGGGGACTTTTCCACGTCGTTTGTGCCGCGGTTGGGACAGGAGTTGAGGAACTTTTCTTCTAGAGTTTTTGAAATGTTTTAGGCGATTGAGTACCGTGTTTTTTTGTGAAATGTGTGGTGTCTGTTTTCTGTGAACGATTTCCGTGGACATAGAAAGATGATGGGGAGTTTCAAAATCGTTTTTGGATTAGTTTTTTGCTTCTTTGTCAAAGGTGAGCGATGTCAGTGACTTGATCTGTTTGTTGATCGGCTCGTTTGTGACATTCCGACTTGATGCCTCCGCAATTTTGAAGAGTTCTATTATCTATAAACAAAAAAAGGACATTTTGAGAAAACAATAGCCGCGTTTTCTCAAGGCCACTTCCTATAGGAGTAACCTTACCAACATTATTATTACCAATTTTTATACACAGCATTTATGAAAGAAAATTATTGAACGTATTTAAACTTGAAACAACAGCTGAAAATCGTGAATAGATATTTTGGTATGAAAAATAAAACGAATAGAAAAAAATAACTTTTTTCGATGGAGAAAACTGAAAAATGAGAAATGTGTTTTACCACTTTCTTTTGTGACTATGATTTTATTGTATTAGTTGGAAAATGTCTATATAGGACATTTATTTCTCATTTTTCATGAGTATTCATGTAGTAATGGCTACATCAATTAATTTATTGGAGAAAACTGAATATTTCAACAGGGGCGTATCGAAAATATTCCTCATTTCTGCTGAATACTGTTTCGTGATTAATTAAATCATGTTATTCCGGACCTGAAACCAATGGCAAATAATTAGGTAAAATGNAGAACATGTTTCACAGAATCTCCATAAGAACCATTTCTCAAGCTGCGATCGATCCTTCCAAGTGAAGAAGGGTTTCGTAGAGGGATCGATTCGGCTCTTGCTTCATGAAGCTCTTCCACTGGAAGGGAACCAGTTCTACGAGGACTATTGTATTTTATTGTATTTTCATTATCAAGGGTTTTACACAAACAACGACACGTGTTTTGCTATAAAATAGCTTCATCAAGCGTAAACTAAAAGTTTTTTACGGGGTTTTTGTAAAACCCTATATAGTGAAAATCATACAATAAACTGTATTAATTACTTTTAATATGGATTTTCATCAAGTATCGGCCAGGTCTATTCAATTATGAATAGACTAAATGATTCCAAGCAGCACTATATCTTTCCTACTTGTTTATACGGAAACTTGTATCTGTATTGTACATGAGCATTATATTTTACATAATATATTTTCTTCTTTGAAATATCTATGTTTTTTGTTATCTATATATATCTTCTTGTGATATCTATGTATATATTATTATCTATTCTATGAACTATAATTCTCTAAACTACTCAAGGAATTAAAATATTTTCGCCCATGCACAAGGGAAACCTTCTTTTGGGCGCTCCGTAGGTATTTAATTACCATCATTCACTGTCAGCAATAGTTATTCAAACTCTACTTGTATATTTGGTGAATAAATTGTATTGTTTTGTATTTCATTGTATTGTATTAATTTGCTTTCCATAAAGTTTTTTTCCTGGAAATAAATATTTTTCGACTTATTCGCAAGTGAAAAAAACAATTTTTTAAAGAAAAAATCCACGGATTCAGACGGTTTTTCGCAACTGACTCCAAAAGTTAGTAGTTTATGAAAAAAATCATTGCTGCTGAAAATGTACCTAGCTTATAGAAAAACGAAAAGAAAAGTGGGTTTATGGTGATTACAGACCCAATAAGAAAGAAGTAATAGCTTATTGAAGGTTGGTTCATATTCGTCAAATTGAAAAATTGAAAGTTTCAACGGGAAATAAGAAGAAAACAATGAATTATTCCAGAAGGAATCTCGTTGAAGTGTTTGAATTTTTTTTTACTTATCATTTCAACTTTTTTCTTTAAAAAATTATTTAAATATTNAAGTTATATGAAGTACTGGTGATATTTTGACTCCATCTATACATTCCCGAGAGGAAAAGAGGAAGTCCAGGGACACCCTGTATAGGAAGTTGCTTTCTATGAATCGTCCATATGGAAGTCGTTGTACATGTGTCTGATAGTTTTTCTTCAGCTTTTTGCGTGGCATTAGCTGTATTAGTTATTGTTCTCCGTCAGGTATCTGTCACATGTGCTTATAAAGTCGCAGATTCACATAAGAGGCAAGGGAGAGGTGGTTTCGCCTATACTCAAGCATATCATCTGCAAGTCTTCGGAACATGTAACTGTCCACAAGTGAGCGATATTTGAAAAAAACTGTTATCGGATATCTTCATCAACGCAATAGAACCTAACCTAAAACAATTATTTTTGAAATATTTGTCTGTCTATATTTCTCTCCGTGAAGCAACATTTTTGATTTACCCTGCGAATTGCTTCCAATAAAATACCTACGAACAAAAGACTGTGACACAAATCTGTCCGACCTTATGAAATATCTAATGATAAGTAAAAAGCAACGGCTCCCGTGCCATTTGCATCACGAAGTTTGAGAACATCTACTTTCCAAATCATTATGTATGTATATCCCCAAGGATAGTTTACTAAAAGTCTAATCAAGACAGTAATCAGACTCCACCAGCGGAGGTAATGCATGCGACAACTTTAGTCAACTCGCGCTAAATATTCAGGAGGCCCAAATAAAAAAGTGTCCACAGGGAAATGAAATATCATTTCGCTTACTTGAAGAAACGGCTTCATCAACGCGCGGTCAAACTTTTCCGAAACAAGATCCTCATTAAAAATTATGTTTCTTTGAATGTAGGTGATTTTGATATTGAGGTGAAACAGAAATTTTGAATATTTTCAACGTTTCATCTCGTTGAGTATGGAGTGATTATAATAACAAATGGCAAGTCACTTATTGACATAATTTTGTACTCAAAAAAGATTCAAAAAGTTAAATGAATTTCATTCTTCTATACCACAAGAGTCCAATATCGTTAAAACTAAGTTATATAAAAGGTGATGAAATTTGTGAAAATGATGAGATACTTCAGAGAAACTATAAGTATTAAAACTCTTTGGCCTTCTGCTTATTCATCAATGGATATCGAATCATATGTGAATGAGAAATTAATAACGTATTCTTCTTCACTCTGAGATTTTCACTATACCTACAGTTTACAAAAATATTGATGTACCGAAGGATAGCGGTGTCTTTAGCAAAAAACGTGAATTTACCACTAATGTGAAGATGGGCTGTCATTGGGACACGTCCCAAAACTGACCCTTGAGAGACACCACAGCCAATCAATCGTTCCTCTGATGGAATTTCATTTACTACTGAATAGTACACGAATGGCTCAATCTACAGCAACTCAAATAACGGTTATAATTCAAGATAAAAATAAAATCTGAATTAGGCAATGGAGTAGGAACTCAACATGGAAGTGTGGAAATCTTTTACTGTTCTTCCCTGTGATATTAAAACCTTTTTGCAATTTTTTTGCAGACGATATGAGTGAATTAAAACTGAATGTAGCGAAAATTCTGGCCAACGTCTTCACTGCCAAGGTTAAATATGATGATCTTCACATTGACAACATTATATTGAATATCAACAATGAAACAATTTCTGTTGGATAAAATGTTTAGTATTTGGGTTTGTTAGACAACTTTCTGAATTCTCCGAACTAATGAACTCACCATGATCGAAGTCAATGTTGATGACTTTCACGTGGTTTCCAGTTTCGAAACAAATCTATAATCTTCATCTATGAAATACTGATTCACTTGGTCCCAGAATATTTCCGAACATCCATTTTTTCCAATGAAAAAACAAAGATGTAAACAATTATTAACACTCGCAGCACTATTTAACTTTANGAAAAAGTTTTCCTACCAAATATATGTTCATTCATTTTTATGAGTTTATCAACAACTTTCAATTCTTTTTCTATAGCTTCATTGTAGTCCTTCACAATTTCTTCTCTTGCTTGTCTAGAGCGCTCATTAAATTCGGCAAGGGACTTGGTAAAATCCGATATTTGTTCCCTCACTTCTGAAATTTTATTGCACGCAATCAAAGCATTTTCTGTTACCTGTTCTTCTTCTTTTATTTCATTGTTTATGATTTCATTTTGATATCTTTGAAAGACAGGATAATTCTGGGATACTTTCAACACCTTATGTATTTGTGGAGGCTTGATATCTCCAGCTTTCACCTCTCTACCAGTTTCTGTGTAGATGCTTTTATAATTCGTACAAATAATACTCTCTGAAGTATTTTTCGGATATTTGATAACATCATTTTCTTCTGCAATATCTCCTGGCGGAGTCAGTTCAAATTCCAATTTGACCTTTTTTTGACTTTTCGTTAGTAGTTCTATTATCTCATCTTTTTTTTCATTAACAAGTTCTCTCTGTATCGGTTTCAAAATTTGTATATTTTGCTGCGGTATTTTTATATCCCATTCCAACATCTCTCTATACTCTCGGTCTTCGTCATTATTTTCTTTCGGTTTTGATGTGAGTATTTTTTTCAATTCTTCTTTAGTTTTCACATTTGCTGTTAAGTTGCACTCCTGTGGACCATCTCTTTGTTCGTGTATGTTTTCAATTTTTGTAGGCGGAAGCTTGTCCATTTGTCTGTAAATCTGATCCTCAAATCTTTCGAAAGATCCATCACTCTCATCACCTTCATCACAACTGCAAATATCTGACTCTTTTACCTCAACGTTTTCTCTCAAAATATCTTGAATTGTTGTGTACTTAGTAATTTTTTTAACTTCTTTGCCCATGATTTCACGAATATTATCTCTTGTTAAATTATTCACATTCAGGTCCGAATGTTTCTCAATAACATTTTTGTTTGTCTTCTGTTTTTCCTCTTCTTGTAAATGTATTTTTCCCATCTCACGTCTTTCCAAAAATTCTTCAAATGTCATGGTCGAATCTGACATATCTTCATTTTTGACAATATCAGTTGCTTTTTGTTTCAAAAGACGTTTGTTTTCGGAAAAATAATCATCGGATATCAGCTCTCCTTGTATTTTTTTCTTATCATACTGAATCTTCTGTTCTTCACTGTTGATTTTATTTGCATTTCTCACATATGCTTCCTGGTGTTCAGTTGTGTTAGTTATTTGTTCTAGTACTTTTGGAAAATTGGCTTCAGGTTTTTCTTCCTCTTCATTCAACTCTTTCATTTCTTTCGTCAAACATACATTCTTGGAATGCCTTTCAAGTTTTATAGCGTTTTCATCATTTTCAACCTGTTCATTAATGTTTGAATTTTTTTCTTCATTACTTGTCTGTTCTTTGATTCCACTTGTACTTGGTGCATTTTCATCAGTTATTTCTTCAACTGACAATCGTCGAGTTGATTCTTTTCTAGTGAAATCAAAAATTCTTTCTCTATATTCTGAAAATTCTCTCGGGTCGATCTGCCTGTCTTCCATAAACTCATCGTCTGTATCACTATTTGAAGAAGATTGCATTTCTTCTCTCTGACAGTCTCTGGCGTAATTATAATTGTCAACATCATTATCATTCGTTTCTGAAAAGCTATCATCCACTTCTTGAAATTGAGGTAAATTGTCGTCTTCAAAATGTTGAACGTTTTGCAGATTATTTTCGAAGTCACTTTCCGAATCTCCCACCGAGGTTCCATGGCCGCTGTCGGATTGTCTGCGACGTTCCTCAAGATGTCTGTCCCTTATAGCTATCAGTGCGTTAACACNATAGAGTGACGCTGCTTGACAATGTCAATTTTGACACTGAAGCAAAAAATCATAGAAAATACTTATAGTAGTTGGGTCTGAAGCATTGAAGTTTACACCAGATTTCTGAAAACATACATAAAAATACTACCGAATTGTCATTTCTCAAATAATACATCTTAATAGAATTCATTTCCGCTGGGAAACTAGAGACGGAAGAAAAAATGGCTTACTTGATCGAACTGGAATATACAGATATCCCAGCCTTTTGTCGCAAGAATAAATATTATAATGAAAGTGTTGAGAATAGCAATTTTTCATGACAAGTTCTCTTAAAACCTTTATAATATGTGTTCTGTGAGTAAATATAAGCTTCTTGAAAAATAAGTGTTCTGTGTTGGTTGATTTATGTCAAAAGGGGTCAATGTAAGAAATATATATCAAGTATTGGGAAAATAAAGGAATTACAAGGAAATAAACTTGACGTATCTTTCTCACTTTCAACAAACAGTTGATACCTAAAAGAAAGCAGTTCTTTCATCAGAAAGTCAATTTATGCGATGAAATGGAAATTCAATAAATCGCCAAACCTCAATAAGGGCACAATAACATTCGTAACCTTCCCAAGATAAAGATTTTATAGATAATATAAAACATTCAGTCTAAAAGAGGGTTGATAATCAAATATATAAGGAAGTGTACTCTTAGAACACAAGTCATTCCAACATTTCAATAATGTTTATAACCATATTCAGGGAAGATACAATAATTTTAAAGTAAAATACAAGTAAAAAATTCAAAGAACACTAGTAAAACTTACCGTTAACAAGGTTTGAAATTGGCCATGTCACAAATGTTGTTCAACTAGTATTGATAAAACATGTCAGATGAAGGTACAGCCTTAATATAACATTAAGGCTGATTATATGAAGCAAAGTTCATTACTTTTGAAATTAACATTTATCATTGTTATGAATAAGTTCATTTGAAATAATTTAATTTAAACCCAGTAAACCACGTGCTTTATTATAAAGCCATTTATAAATAAAAATTTAGTAGGTGGTAGAAAAACTGGCCCAATTTCCATAATCATTAATAATGAATCAGATTTCCTGTAGAAACTATTTGAACAAAATACATTTTCACCTGAAATGATTTGTTTTATAAATATATAATATCTCTCCGATTATCAACTAAACCAGCCGCCACAGTTTTATGGTCCAACTTACTTCCCGTAAACAAAGTTATGCTGCCTTCAATGTAAGGATGGAAAAGGCCTCTCTATTGTCTTTTGTTACTCTGAGCCTTGAACAAGGAGATTGAAATATGACATATGAAGTATGGCATAGAATAAGGATTTATGTATGTGTCAAAGAAAATCATGGAACAAAGAATGTTACCAACACTGGTGAAACTGTGGTACATTTACCGTTGGACTATATTTACAACTGCAAATGTAGTAATGTTATAACGCAGAATGCATTCGTCAATGGTATTCAACGCGAATGCAGTCGCAGGCAATGATATATTGAAATATTTGGTTTCAGTTATCGACAGTTTACTTCCTTATTTCAACTGTAGACGTTCATGGTTTATTTTGATTTTTGTAAAAGTTTACGTATGTAAAAACAGATTAAATACGCCACTTCACATTCATTTTTCGATGAAGAAACTGATGAATATTTTCACACATAATAACTATATGTTCTAACATTTGACGGTAGAAAGCATATCAAGGTATTGGTGTGGAAAAAAATCTCAGTATAATCGATACCAGATTCTACTGCCAAAACGCTGTTCAAATCAGTAGAGTATCCGGTTGGTTGAATTTGACGATCAGATCCACACAATTTTCCATTATTTTTCCAGATTACAGAAGGTGAAAATACATATCGAGGTTGATGAAAAACTGATTTCCCCAAAAATGACTTTTGTTCAATAACTGAATTTTTTTTATGTACAATTCATTTTGTCTATTGTATCAATGGGAAGATTAGTCTAACATGTTATCCTACGACTTTGTAGGCATGTGTGACAGGTAAAACTAACCCAGCTAATGCCGCGCAGAAAGCTGAAGTAAAACCATCAGGCATCCGTGGAACGTCTTCCAATTGGAAGACTTGTCGCACCTCTCCGGAACATGTTTATGATTCTGACTCCCAACGCGGAGTATGTGATTGTGGAGTTGCTTCCGGACTTTTTCTCCAGGTGGCGCAGTGGTACTCCCTACTGAATCAACTGCAGATAGACCTTATGCCTAGTTGGAATTGATTTTGTTTGTTCGGGATATTCAGTCGATTCATTCCCTCTGAAGTGACCCTCCCGGTACTGACGAGGAGCTAGTACTCCGAAACCGGTCTAACGGTGGTCGTCCCAACCAAATGAAATTGTAGCTTTTCATATACAGGGTGTCCCTGGACTTCCTCTTTTCCTCTCGGGAATGTATAGATGGGGTCAAAATATCACCAGTACTTCATATAACTTTTTTTCCTAAAATCCTTCGTTACCAAGTAACGGGCCCTCGAAGTTACAAAATGAAAAATGTTTTTCTTTGATAACTTTTCAAGTGAATATTCAAAATCATCCAAATTTTGG
>NW_019291671.1:0-56241 GCF_000500325.1 Leptinotarsa decemlineata
TACCTAATTTAAGCTTAAATGACTGGTGTAGTAAGTCTCCGAAATCAACTACACTAGCTTCTTTTTGTCTATTGTGAAAGCGTATACATTTTGTTTTATTTGTATGTGAATTATCAAAAAACAAACATGTCCAAAAAACGACAGACAACGTGTTACCTAGGGCTAGTACTAGAGTGCCACTCTAGTACTAGAACATTATTCTGAGGTGGCTTAAAGAGCACGACAGGAGTAAAGGTAATCGCATTGCCAATTCTTTAGCCAAGGAAGCGGCTGGACTAAGAATTTTAGGACCCAGTGACACCTACGGCCTGATGACTTCGACAATCGCAGAACTAGCCAAATGTCTCACCCGTACTCAATCCCTAAAGAGATGGGATGAAATCACAGGATGTAATCTTGCCAGGATCACCTTGGACGACCCTGGGAAGCTGGCGCCGAAAAAATATCTGGCGATGAACAGGAAAAATCTACGCTTAACAGTAGGATTTCTGACTAGCCACTGTCCATTAAGAAAACACCTCCATATTATGGGGCTTGTGAACACACCTCTATGCAGGATGTATGAACAGGAAGATGAGACTGTTAGGCATGCTCTATGCGAGTGTCCGGAGATATCGTCAATAAGAGAGTGTGTGTTCTGCGAACCTTGGCCTACACCTGCCGATATAAAGGAGATGTCTCCCAGTGACCTATCCACCTTCCTGGAAAGGACGATGGTCTAGGAGGATAACTCTTTGGGATGATGTACAACGAACCGACCACGTATTTATATAAAGTTCGTCAAATCTAGGAAGAGCCTGGAGAATTGTCTCTCTCTCATGCTTGCTCGCTCTCATCGTCTTCTAACGAGCGTACATCTAGTGGGCGGGAACATAATGGAATTCAGAAAGCTCTTCCTATATTTGACAAGCTGTACCTACAATGATATTATTCACATGACATTTTTCTTGTATATTTGTTTGGCATTCCTCATGTGAAAAATTGCATTTTCACTGATATACATGAAAGTCGAATAGATAACCTCTTTTTCTGAAGTCGGTATACCACAAATGTATACCACTGAAGAAATAATTCGCTTTTGATCAAACGACAGCTTTCTGTGAGGATTCAAAGCTCTCGGGAATGTAGAAAGTAAACAGAGCGATATATTGAAGGAAGTGTTTCATCGAATTCAGTAGGCGTGCGCCAGGATTCCGGAATCCTTTCCCATTGTATGAGTTAGCATTTTCGTGCCTTCGCTTGCAACTTGGGAAATCCTAATCCTGTGAAGCGAATGTGTCTTATGCATGTAGTCGCACGTTAGCGTTAAATCCTTGAAAATGTTCCTGTTCGGATAAGGAGCACTTCAAGTTAGTATCAGGTGGATGATGAATTATTTGTCAGATGGAAGAGGCATGTTTTGAATATGTGGTAGGAACTAAGTTGCTTGTTACTTTCTTGTACTGAAATGATAAATTATTTAGGTTCTATGAATAATTGCATTCTATTCATGTTATGATAGAAAATGGCAAAGGATCTTTCTAGGCTGACTTCCAAATTTTTTGTTCTCCACTATTTTGAGAATTCAGGCATTTGATATCAGAATATTCCATTGTTGGGAAAGAAAGGGTTTGGCAAACATGTGGGAATCCTCCAAAGGAAAGAATAAAGCAAGAAATTGATTGTTTTGTCCCTTCTTCAGAATATTCATTTATTTTTGCTTAACATAATTGTTATTTTCAGCTATTCATTTTCATTTCTTCTTTTTTAGTTGTTTTAGGGATTTGAAATCATTTTATATATTAGGCAATGGAAGTCCGAAGTAGTGAAATTCATCATGGAACAATTTTCAATCACCGTCAAACAAACTCGATCTTCGTAAACTTTATTTTCAAAAATATCACATGTTTTGCTATCACAGTAGCTTTTTCGTAGTGATTAACACACTAAAACTTGATACTTTACTGTAATTTTCATATACCCTACGTAATCACCATTGAAAACTACTTACTCAGATCATAATTACCCTAGCATCTAGGGTATATCAATTCTACATTAATCATTATATATCTACGAAGCCTAGGATAACATTGGTTTCTAAGAAAACAAATTCAGAAATGGTGATCTATTTAAATTCAGTTGATCATTCAGTAAAATTTTGTTTCAATCCTTTATTTTCTATGTGTAAAATTTCCAAATATCGGTTAAAGATATGACTTTCTTCTGAAAGATGATTTGAGTATGTTGAACATGTTTTTTTATGTATGTGAGCTGCTCATATGATGTTCCTGGATGCGATTTCTGAAGGTTCTGCCGGTTTGACCAATATATGCCTTAAGAAGAGTTTGACAATTTAATTTATATACTCATGATTCCTTAAATTTTGATGTTTCGTCTTTATTATTTTGTATTAACTTTCCCAACGTAATACCTGTTCTAAATGCAAATTTATTATCTTGTTTATTCAAAAATGAAGCAATTTTTTTTATTATTTGTCCAAAATATGTTGAAGCTACTACTCAAAATAGCTATTAACTGCCGACATCACTTCATCTAAGCTGTTTTTTCAAGTTTGGGAACAGAAAATTATCCGAGGGAGCTTATAATGGTTGGGCGATAACCAATTTGATCCATTTTCACAATTTCACCGAAAATGTTTGCTATTGATGGCTGCTAAACAAATACTACACAACGCAGCGTCTTCAAACTTGAAGCATATGCTTTATGGTTTGAATACTTTTTAATACAGTGCTATTTTTCAAACAATCACCGCCATCTCTAGGTTAAACTGGGTACTTCTGGAACCACTTATTGGATTCGTGAAGGGGAGGAAAATAAGATAAAACACACAAACAATAAGATGTTGAATCATCAATTCTGACTTTTGCCAACGTGCTAATAGCTATCCATTTTGGAAAGCTTGCTTCTGTGGGACCCTTCCTTGTGTTGCGCTAAACTAAGTATAGGGATTTTAATGGAGTTAGTCTTGTAGAGTCGCCGGAGGAAGCTAAGCTTTTCTTTTCAGATGCGCCTGAACTAACTGTCGGTTTGCATAATCATCTTTTGTTCTGGTAAGTAGTTATAGTAGTAGCGTTATGATTTCTTGGCCAGCTGCTCAACCGAAGGCTTCAAGCTCAACTTGAGTATTTCCTTCGAGGTGTGCCTGAAAGGTTGTTATCATTTTTCGTTATCGTTTTTCGTGAAATTATAAGGGTTTCTTCAATACCCCAGTCTACCGTAGTTATATTAAACCTCATTTCACGAGGTCCTGAGTTGGATTGAAAGGCAAGACAGGAGAAGAGGAAATCGCATTGCCGACTCTTTAGCCAAGGAAGCGGCTGGACTAAGAATTTTAGAACACAGTGGTACCTCAGGCCTGATGACTTCGGCAATTGCGGAACTAGTCAAACGTTACTCTCATGCTGAATCCCGAAAGAGATGGGATGAAATCAAAGGATGCAATCTTGCCAGGATTACCCTGGGCGACCCTGGGAACCTGGCGCCAAAGAAATATCTGACGATGACCAGGAAAAATCTACGGCTAACAGTAAGATTTCTGGCCACTGTCAACTAAGGAAACACTTCCATAATATGGGGCTAGTAGACACACCTCTATGCAGACTATGTGAACAGAAAGATGTAACTGTCAGGCATGTCCTATGCGAGTGTCCGGAGTTATCGTCAATAAGAGAGTGTGTGTTCGGCGAGTCTTGGCCTACACCTGCCGACATGAAGGAGATATCTCCTAGTGACATGTTTACCTTTCTGGAAAGGACAGGAAGGACGATGACCTAGGAGAACAACTCCTCGGGAGAATGTACAATAGGTCACATGTGGCCTAAGTACTGTGGGCCTACACCCACCCTACATACTCTACAGATACCGTAGTCATATTATCAACTCAGAAATCTTGGACATTTCTAAGTTAGATGTAGCACCAAATGCTCTAGGATCTGCATTCGTTTTAGGAATCAAATAGCTATCACACTACTACAAGAAAACGGAATGTCAGGCAGGCTGTTTCGATCTGTAACAAATTTCATCAGTGGTAGTAGGCCAGATCATGAAGGTGACTTTGAAACTTCAATTGAACAATTCCTCGAATGAAGATCGTCTTCATTTGAGGATCGATGATGCTTGACTTAAACAAATACTCAGCTCACTTGGTCCGTGGAAACCAAGGGACCAGTGCATCATTCTTTTTTTTATAAAGCTGTTAGAGTGAGTTGATCTAGCCACTTCAATGTGAACAATTTCTTAAAGGTTTCAAACCGCACGAGCTCAACAGAAGCTACAGTGGCATATGCTTCAGCAGTGAATTATCCGACGAAACACATTCAAGATGTGAATGATGATGGTCTGTTCAACAAAATCTACACTACCAAAATGATTACATTTCTGTGGATTTTTGTCTGTTCGTTTTTGTTATTTCGCCTCTGGTTCGTCTGGAAGTTTTTTCCTCGTAATTATTCAGCGGCGAACCACCGACGAATGTTATGTTTACAGACTGAAATTGTTGGTTTTCAAATTCCGCTGTCCAAATACAAGTTTGAATATTGGATTGGAAAGGTATGCAATAATTGAGAGTCGGACTGGCATGAGGTGGTTTCCCTTCTGGCATATTTGGCATAGGTGAAACATTCGAAATTATAGAAAGAATGGAAGGACAACCGACTTTTTTTACTCGTGAAAGTCGTACAATGATAATAATAATGACAGTAATGTTCATTGAGGATGGTAGAAGAGTACACGCATGCTGTCGGTATGAAATTCGGGATAGACAAATGTGCAATGGTCCATCCCAAAAGAGGACGATGCAAGGACTACAAGTCAGCACAAACTCCGACAGATCTGGTCATTGAAACTGTCGGGGAAGAAAAAAGATGCTGCAAAAAATATGCTTGCCGTTCTAACTCCACCCGTTTAGAGTAGTGAAGTGGATTCGGGTGAAGCTGTATCAACTCGACGTAAAGACTCGAAAAATGATGCAGCCCCATAGGAGTTTGCATTCCAAATCGTCCGTTCCACGGTTGTACTTCCCCCGAAAACAAGGAGGCCGTGGACTTTGGAGTTTGGAGTGTCTGCATAACATAATGCTACTGGATGTAGCCGTCAGGAGTTCGGATCACCTTCACTACATGGTCCGCGTCGACAAGAGAGCAGGAATTGAAGCATTTCTCTCCAGGGCAGCTGATGAACTCGGTTCAGTTTTCGACACTGAATGAGGTGATCACAACTCTGTCACCGAGATGGAACCCGTTCAGCAAAAAGCTCATATATAAGCCGCAGATATCATCTCACCTCTGCGGTAACACAAGGATAAGTCAATGCATGAGGTACTTTTCAATAACATCGAAGACATTGGCTTATCAAAGCGCCTGATTTTCACTTTCCTCAGGTTGAATGGGCTGAAGTCAAAAACAGAGGGGTTCATTTTGGCATGCCAGGATGGTGTCTTTGTCTACCGCAGTCACAGTCGCCTGACACAAGATGCAGAGCCTGCTATGATGCGTCGAGACCATAATGCACTTGCTATCAGCATGTCCAGCAAATGCAATCTCTACCTATATAGGGCACTCTTACAGTATAAACGAGATACCGATGTTGCTCTACCTCTATGCTAAGGGGTATATTGAATCCGTTGTGGGGAAGGAATATTGCTGAATTTATTAGAACTATTCGTTTCCCACCCTCAGGCTCATGCAAGTTAATAAGTCTGATGTAGTCCTTCTCGACCACCAGAGTTTCCTCAAATATTTTCGGAAAACGTTCATTAAAAATTCTTTCAGTCTCCCGAAAGTTACTCGTCGCACCCTAAATAAAAATCGCTTGAATTTTTTTTCAATGTACGAGAATTGGCCATTTTAGAGATTGTTGACGGGGTATCTTTCTACTGGTGAAACCGAAAACTAAATGAGTGTATTCTAACTGAACAATGATGTTCATTGTCGTACTGACACAAAAATAACTTAACAAATCTCATCGGGTTGTTGGATAAAAAGGAATATTTCTAGTGTAGCATGTAAATTTCTGCTACTTTATTTTGCAAATAAATAAAAAAGTTTTAGAGCAACATGGATTTCACTCCGTGGTGACCTACCCTCAGCGAACGTGAAAATAACAAATAGATATGTAAAGTTGGTTGTCTAACCTCACCCATAGAAACCGTATAAAAATCCCATTGCTAATCTCGAATGTGTTGTCCACTGAGTTGCAGGCTCTGAGACTGGTCGAAAACACCATCGCGGAGCTAAATAGAAATAAAAAAGTCCAATCTAGTCCTACTAGACATTTCGAAGGCCTTCGACCGCGTTTGGCATGAAGGCCTTCTTCACAAATTAATCGCGTTCGACCTGCCTCGGGGCCTGATACGGTGGATTGGGTCTTTCCTGAAAGACAGAACATTTCAGGTTAGAGTAGAGGGCTCTCTGTCTGACAACAGAGAGATCCTCGCTGGAGTGCCACAGGGGGCCGTGCTCTCTCCCACGCTCTACTCCCTTTATACCAGCGACCTTCCGAGGTCCGAGCATGTGAAGGTATCTCTCTACGCCGATGACACGGCTCTCCTCTCATCTTCCATGGGTCGGGAGCTCGGGATCGTCTATATGCAACGTGCATTGGGCGACCTCGAGCGCTGGTACCTCGAGTGGAAGATCCGAGTGAATCCGGAAAAAACTCAGGCAAAAACCATGGGAAGAACGATAGCTTCTCCGGCCATGAAAGTGAGAATCTCTGGAAGGGAGATTGATTGGCAAGCGCGGGTCAAGTACCTAGGTCTTCTTATAGATCGTAGGCTCACCTGGAACCCGCATCTGTTAAGCGTGAAGCAAAGATCCAGGGTCGGGTGGCAAGCCGGTACCCTTTGATAAATAGAAATTCCAAGTTAAGCCTGAAGAATAAAATTACGATCTATAACATGATGTTCAAGTCTGTCATCATGTATGCTTCAGGCGTTTGGGGACAAGCGGCTCCGACTAACATCTCCATCTTGGAGACTCTACAAAACAAAATTCTACGGATGATTGTGAATGCTCCGTGGTTCGTGCGGAATGAAGCCATCCGCAGAGATTTGAAGCTGCCTTTCATTCAGCAGTCCATTCAGTCGAGGAATCGGCGAGTTTTAGATTATGCTGAAACTCATGAAAATCCTTTAGTCAGGGAAGCTATAGATTACGCTGTAGACGACCCCTCCCGATATAGAAGGCCCCGACACTCTGTCGAATAAGGCCCCTATGTCCTCCGTTAACAGATGAATAATATCTTCATCCATCCCACCCCAGCCAGGTAGGGGTATACAGCGAAGGGCGGTGTGGATGTCTCAGGACTTTCATGCCACCAACAAACACCAGTCATGACCCGTTTGTCTTTCTGACAAACACCAGTTGAAAGGGGAAGGGAGCCAGGCTTCAACCTGCATGAAATCAAGATGGATTACGTCGTCGAATGTTTTGGTTATGGATAAGTTTCACAAGGAGTGTCTTCGAGTTGGTATTTTATGTTTAATTTCAATTGTCAGCTGTTTGATGATATTTTGACTGTCAATTGTTTCATTTTTCGTCAGTGTAGCCAATTTAGCTTTAGGGGGTGTCTGACCAGATACAACCAAACATACCATTACTTTATTCTGTTCAGATTGGTCCTTTATGCATGAAACATGCAAATATTGATAGGTCAAAACGCTAGTACCCTATCTTCCGAAAAAAAGACGAAAAGGAATTGTTTTTTGATCAGTTAGGATGATAGATTTCGCAAAAACTACAGATGTCTGCCCTACAGGTGTTTTTGGTTTTGTTCGGCTGACGAATCCTGAATTTGTTAAATGATCCTTAGTGGATATTTCGTTCTACCCATCTTATTATCAACCACTACGTCCTGGCTTTTGATAGAGGCCTATATTGAACATTTACGACAATTTGGTGTTTGAATACTTTGTACCACGCCAACGCCTTTTTTGCTACAAGATAAAACCTTTCACAGAAGGTGAGTTTTCCTACATTTCTTTTCATTGTTCTCTTGCTAGCGACAATATAGGACAGTTTCTATATAAAAAATAACATTTATAGGGCTGTTGTACACGGAGGATTTTCACCCAGGGAATTGTCACGGTTTTTGTTCTGGTTGGTTATCTCCCAAGTTTTGGTCTAACCCCTCGTCTACATTTCAAGGATATTTTTAATATTATGGTTCAAATAGGGCTCACTTGCCCGAAGTGTACACTCCATGGTTCAGCCCGATGAACATTTGATTGCACTCAGAGACAATAAAGCTATCGTAGTATCGCTCCACTCATCACTTCAGTCATGGTTAGCCTGGGATTGCGTACTCAGTTTTCAAAGTGCTGTCGCCAGAGGAAGAGGTTTTACTTATATATTTTTTAAACTGGATAAAATCCTACCATTTGAATTCTTTAATTATTAATGTACATTCAATCTAGATACACTCAGGTTAAAGTATATGTTTTTCAACGAATATATGTAAACCACCACATAGTACTATGCGCTGGGAAATTGATTTCCTAAAACATCTTCTACCTAATCAATTAACCTCTCGAAGTATCTAATATTGAATATTATTATTAGAATTAGAAGTCTTATTTCTGGGAACTTTTGCTCTGAACCATTGAAGAGTTATTAATATTGAATGTTTGTATAATATACTATGTTTTATTTATTTATTGATTAACACTCATCAATTTGATAATATCATATGGTAAAGTCTCTTATAGTTTTGGGTATAACAACTATTTAGTCATTACTCGGTTGCTCAACTTTCCAATTGAGTACTCTTTGACATAGACATTTTAAAAATTGCAGTGGCGCCCCTCCTATTTTTTGACCAATCAATTACTGTACAATGATATACTTTTGTTTGTAAACGAATCCATAGTGCCAACCGACGAAGAGCTGCCGTCTGCATCAGCTCCTTTTCATTAAATAGAAAAAGTGCTACACTAGAAATATTAATATTAATCTGTTTGTCTTCAGGAAATTATTGAATGTTCCGCCATTTTGTAGTAGGTGAAGATATTGACTTCATATTCTAGGGTTGTGAAGTATTCGTCAGGAGCTTCTAAATGATGTGTAACAAGACGCGCCTTGTTTTCGTTTAATTTTTAACAGATGGCGCCCAATCGCAGTCTTGAAAGTTTCATCTATCAATTTCACTTCAAAATAAAGTATTCATGCATCAATTTCATTATCCCAAATTTCAATTTTGTGACTTGATCCGTTCAAAAAAATAAAAGGGGGGGACATAGAAATGCACTGTATAAATTATTTGTATTTCACCGGATTTTCTGCAATATTTCTGCAACCGGGATACTTTTTTATATCACTGAATGGTAACATCAGCTCCAAATAATATACTCTTTCCACTCAAAATCATCTGTACGTTCCGGAAATGTTCCGCTAAAACACTCGGCTCTCGAAGTGATAATCACTCTCGAAGCAGTAAACATTTCGAAGAGGTTCCCCAGTGCATGACAAGGGAAGGACCGTCGACACTCAATTCCCATGCGCCCGGACGACAATGGCCACTTTTCTCTTTCCCCATTTCTATTTGCTCGCCTGTGGAGAGTCCATCTCGAAGGGCCTCACCTCTTCGAACTTCAAGCGCCACATTCGACGGTCACCAACACAATTTCCAACTTTTATATGTTTGTTGTCTTCGAAAACAGTTACCCGAAATGAAATATCAGTTCTGAGATTTCTTTTCCGACAACTTTCTAATTCGTTTTCGCCCGCCCCGCCAGAACTGTCGAATAAATATTGACAACAGAAACATCCATTTTGGGGCGTATATAGTGGTTATCTACTACAAAATATTTTAATTTTGCAAAAACGAGCCGTAAGGTATATGTGCAAATCAAAAAGTACAGACTCTTGTAGATTACTCTTTACCACTCATGGAAATCTAACTCTCTTCATAGTGGAAACAGTGTGTTCAATTGAGAAATATTTGAACAAATTCCAATCCTCACCAACATATTATATGACAAGGCAATCCAGCAACATCAAGTTGCCAATACCAATCTGTTTAAAATCTGTTTTTCCGTCAACCAGCTGTCGTACCCCTACGAACGACAACCCTCAGAAATCGAAAATTGTGCGAGCTAAGGAATAACGAGGTCTTACCTTTCAACGTGTGATTCCCAATACGGGTTGGACGATAGCAAGTGAGAATCGATCGTTCAGACTAGGGCTTGAACCACCGACCAACACGACAGTTAATTCGAGTGAATGAACAAAGTACACATGTCGAACCACCTGGCTACCGACCGACCAATGACATCAGTCATAAAGGATTCCATTGTCTATAATGAATGTAAAATGTTCAACCACTTGCCAATGAATGTAGCAGAAATAAAGTCTTTACAATGCTTCAGGAAGGCTGTGAAAGGATTTTTGAGTGATAGACCATACTATAATATATACAAGAATTTAATAATATGTTCTTTTACTAGCAACAGAAAGAGTTTCCAATACATCATATGCAATTTCAGATAGAATACAAAAAAAGAAAAATAATCAATTGAATGAAATGTCCTAGATATGGGTGATAAACATCGAGATAACCCATTAAAATCTTAAGGTTGAGCTTGGGAATTCTTTACTTATTGTGTTACCAAATAATCTTCCAACAGTATTTCAGTGTGAGTGTTTACAATATTTACAATATTCTGGACCTGAGAAAAAGTAAATGACAATGAGAGGAGAATCGAAAATTCATTTCATTTATATAGTGATGAAAGTGGGGAAATTTGGATCAATTATACAGGCTGATTCACGGTGGATGGCACATTAGACGTTTCTGGTGAACCAGACAACGGATCACTTTGAAAATTTAATGGAGGGCATATTCGGACATTCTCTAGCCAACTAAAATATTTTCGACAATGCGGTGTTGCCGCTTCTATTAGAAAGCAGTAGATGATCGTTGCATAATATACTAATTTTTACTAGCAATAAAAAGAGTTTCAAATACATCATATGCAATTTCAGATAGAATACAAAAAAAGAAAAATAATCAATTGAATGGAATGTCCTAGATATGGGTAATAAACACTTATTGTGTTAACAAATAATCTTGGAACAGTATTTCAGTGTGAGTGTTTACAATATTCTGGACCTGAGAAAAAGTAAATGACAATGAGAGGAGAATCGAAAATTCATTCCATTTATATAGCGATGAAAGTGTGGAAATTTGGATCAATTATATTTAATATGATTTCATGATCTACATTGAGGAGATACTTTTTGAATATATTTTTTATTAGTGGTATCGAGTTGACTTTCATTATTGTATTTGTATCAACATTTTTGCTTTGTTTCTTGTGAGATAACTATCCTCTAATTGTTGAAGGGTGTATTCATTTTTACTTACGAAAATTGCTATGTCGTGTAAATATATTTCTGACGCTGAGGATAGCTGCATCCTCAAAAAGCTTTTTTGACGGATACGTATATTTTTTTTGGTAAACTATTTTCAATTTTTTTTTCTGTACTATCTCAAGTTTTTGAAGATGGGTATTAAGTACATCACACTAGTTAAGGATACCATATCGCATTTGTGGCTCCATAAGAGCATAATATAGAGTTTTGAGGGAACGAGCATCCAATATTCTATTGACGCATTTTAATCTATATAACAATGGTTTCAAACTTTCAGTTACTTAAACCCGTACTAATATCTGTGGCTGGAAATACCTATTCACTATAGGTTGAACGTGAAATTATTAAGACTATATGGTGTTTAACATTTTTATAGAGTCTTGAGTAGATTGAGGCGTTGATAATCCTTTTCTCATCAACAATACAGATTTAGGGAAAAATAAAATTGAAAATATTGGACTTACTTTGCAATACCCCATATAGAAATGATACCCGATGATGTGCGTCCATCAAAATCACACAACTTCCATAGTGTTTTGAGAAGATTAACTTGGTGATAATAGTTTTCTTGTCATCTAAACAGATTTTGAAAAAGAAATTGTTGAAACAATCAGACTCATTTTTTGAGATTCTTCGTATTCATGAAAATCACACAACTCTTATAGAATCTTGAATAGATCAACACAGTGAAAACCGTTTTCTTGTTACCCATACAGATTTCGAGAATAAAATTGTTGCAACAATCAGACTAACTTTTCAAACCCCTTGTAGAATTGAAACCAGATGATGTGCGTGCATAAAAATCGCATAAGTCTTATGGAATCGTGGGTAGATTGACGTAGTGATAACAATTTTCTTGTCACCCGAACAGATTTCGAAAACAAAAATGTTGAAACAATCAGACTCATTTTTTGAGATTCCTTGTAGAATTGGAACCAGAAGATCTGCGTTCATGAAAATTACACAACTGTTATAGAATTTTGGGTAGATCGATAAAGTGAAAACTGTTTTCTTGTCACCCATACAGATTTAGATAAAAAAAATTATACAACAATCAGACTCATTTTTTGAGATTTCTTGTAGAATTGGAACCACATCATATGGTTCCAATTCTACAATTGATTATTTCAATATTTTTTCCTGGAAATCTGTATGGGTGACAAGAAAACAGTTTCCACTATATCGATCTACCCAAGATTCTATAAGAGTTGTGTGATTTTCATGAACGCACATCATATGGTTTCAATTCTACAAGGTGCTTTAAAAAGTGAGTCTGGTTGTTGCAACAATTTTTTTCTCGAAATATGTATGGGTGACAAGAAAACGGTTTACATTTTATCGATCTACCCAAGATTCTATAACAGTTGTGTAATTTTAATGAACGCACATCTTCTGGTTCCAATTCGACAAGGAATCTCAAAAAATGAGTCTGATTGTTTCAACAATTTCTTTTTCGAAATCTGTTTAGATGACAAGAAAACTGGTATCACCAAGTTAATCTTCTCAAAAAACTATGGAAGTTGTGTGATTTTGATGGACGCACATCATCGGATATCATTTCTATATGGGGTATTGGAAAGTAAGTCTAATATTTTCAATTTTATTTTTCCCTAAATCTGTACTGTTGATGACAAAAGGATTATCAACGCCTCAATCTACTCAAGACTCTATAAAAATGTTAAACACCAAATAGTCTCAATAATTTCACGTTCAACCTATAGTGAATAGGTATTTCCAGCCACAAATATTAGTACGGGTGCTAATAATTTTGTATCCCAACCACAGATTTTTATTTTCCTCTACGTCGGCATGTGTGGCCAGAAATCTGTGGATAACTTCACGCCAATTAATTTCAATGGAACTCGCACCGGATACGTGTTTTCGAATTCACAGAACCAAAGTCCACAAATACACTGATGTACCTGCCATATTTCCTGCTCGTATATTTCCCCTTTTCATATGTACCTGCGTCTACCTCATCGTTTTTTCTTTATTGACACGCGGATTTTGCCTGTGTCTCTGGAGCTATTCATAATTTCAGTCTCCATACGGGTTTTCCCAAGAGTTTGCGAAACGATATAAATGGACCTGATGGAACGGTATGTGACAATAAAATAGAGCTCTTTTCCAGTATCCTCCAGGTGGTTTTGAAATAGCAGTTTAATATTCCAGGAATGTGAAACAATGAACATTTTTTTTGATATATATATATGCCACACGGGGGATTCAATTGTTTCCACTGAAACAGTTGGTGATGCTCATTTCCGTATTTTTTATCCTGGATGCTTTTGTTCGGGAAAATTGGTCGAAAATTTTAATAAGGGTTTGAATGAGTCTAGATTGACGTGACAAATTGTGTTATATATATGCATGAATCAGAAAAATGTAAATCCTTTCTGAAATACTTAGAGGTCGCATTTTCACCTCATTGTTTGGCGTTTTCTATAATAATTTCGAATGCAACCAAAGACAAAGCATTGGATATCCAATATCAGACAGCTTTATTTCGACCAGCCATAGAACCTAATAGTAGTGCTAGACTAAGTGAGTGAAGGCGACTACATTTTCCATGAGTCATTTCTCAAGTTGTACAAGATGGCTTTAACGGATTTTCGTAGACGAGGAACCAACACCAGTTTCATGTTTCACAGGAACTCGAAAATTACTTTTGATAATCAGTAGAGTAAGAGTTTGGAATAAGCTCTAAAATGGCAACGTCTTCCTAATTTAACCGATCTTATACAGCGTGACTCACGGTCGATGGTAGGTTAGACGTTTCTGGAAAACGCAAAGCATAATTTTTCTGAAAATTTCACCTCTCACATTTCCTTACCTGTTCTATCGATCTAAAATATTTTCAGCATTGCGGCGTTGCCACTTCCATCAAAAAGTCCTAGCAACTTTATTTTTTTAAATAGAACACCCTGTATATTAATACATTTTTGGAATCGCTCTGGTATTTTAATACTTTTCTGTTGATAATATCCTATACCTATCTTTATCTGTTTTCGCGATAAAAAATAAATTGTGCTAAATATGGTCCAAAACATAGCCTTAATTGAAATTAAGTACATCAGTACTCTCCATTCATGAAAAGTTGATATTTTGATGAAAGTTTGGACAAACTCAAAATATTCAAATAACACCAAGAAATCGACTCCATATCATACAGGGCGTGCTAAAATTACTATTATTTCCATTGTGCATAAAAGTAGTCGAAAGTTCATTGAATTTCAAATGAAACCTCCTGTATATTACTCGGTAAATTGATAGATGGTGAAAAATGCTTCAAGATGATATATCATGTCCCTATACCTAAATCGTCGAATTTTCTTAATAAAGTCGCTTCTTCTAGAAACATTATTTTTTTAGAATTTGGATTTAGGTAGCAGTGGAATTATCAAGCTTATAGCAGTTCGGTTACTTTTATAAGTAATTTACAAAGAGTTATCGACGGTGTTTCGAATCATCTTCCAAAATGAATGCAAATATCGATTATTCAAACGAAGTTCTTATGAAATTATTTATTATACACATGAACAATGTGATCAAATCATTGTCAGAACGTGTAAAAAAGTCAACCAAATGTATCCTGAATTAACACCAATGAACAAAATTGTAAACAAAATATCACATATTTTTGCTGAAATGATACTTCACGTTTGTACAATAGTAATATAATTGTCTAATAATCATAACTTCACACTCTTCATACAGGAGATGTGACGAGAAACGTGAATTTCTAGACATGATCAACTTCATGAATCTCCTTTGTAATACCTTTAACGGATTGAGGTGTACACGCAGAGCTGATCCCCATGCTGTTATACCATATCTCAAATGGCTCTCTACTGGTGAACTGTATAATTGATTGAGTTCTCTGTGAGGTAAGTAACTTTTCAAGGAACGGAAGTTGTGAAGCATTGTTTGCAGTTTTTTATTGTATATTTTATATAAGAGTCCCACTTCAACTTTCTATCTGTGTAGACGCCCAAGTATTTGATTTCTCTCAGGGAATCTATTTTTATTGTTTTTCCTTGTTCCTCGACATCAAGAGTTTCAAATGGACAATCATTGGATATGTAGATTCAGAAGTAACTTTTATTTCATGCTTGAGAAAGATATTTTATAGTCGCGGTTTTTGTAAAACCTTTTATGGTGAAAATCATAAAATAAACTGTCATATTCAGTTTTTCTCACCCAGATGACGTTTATTTTGGTTTAGAGTGGCTGTTGGTAGATGAGGATTTTCAATTCGAAATACTAAATAGTTTTTGTTGAATGTCAGTTGTATTATATATGCGAGTATATTTACTTTCTCAACGATGAATGTTTAAATCATGCCATAGTTAGTGACATGAAATGAAATAGAAGTATTTTTAGATGGAGGGTTTTGGATACACACATAAAATAGAACAATATAACTTTCAAAAGTAGATCAGTAGAAACTAATTGGTATACTTATGTTTCATCGTATAATATCGTGAAGGAAATTTCTAGGAACAGCTCATCATACATTGAAATACTCGGTTATCAAGTTTTCCGAGAATATTATTCAATATTGAATGAGCATCGATTTTCCTATAGCTTACATTACCTTCAATTTGAAAATTCGATGATTGCTTCGATATGACTTTAAATGGAAAAGGAGTGTAATTTTCAAGGTGAAATGTTTCATTTTAGTTTTTCATGGCTGTTACTTTTGCACAGTATTCTAGTCCATTCTATAGTACGCCTGAAAAATAATTATTATTTGATACAGTTTAACCAGTAACGTCTACATTATAGGCATTGATAACTATCCAAAAATTGACTTTGAAATGATACTTACTTGATTCGTATTATCTGTTGAATTTTAAATACTGAATTACTCAAAACTGACGTTATTTATTAGACAACAAAAAGATTTGTTGGGTAACAGGATAAATTTTTTCTTAAAAAAACTTGGTTTCTTACCGACGTTTCGAATTCAATTCAATTCTTCTTTAGGGCTCGAAAAGTAGTTTTTTCGTGTTGATAATATTGCTATTCCAAAAACAACCAGACATATTAGATACATATTGAAAACAAATACTAACACTTCAACAACCAAAGTCCCGAACAAAACCAACACAATACAATATTGAAAAAAGTTATAGAGTGTCATATCGGGGAATCACGTTTGTCTCTCTCTCTGTCTCTGACGAATTTCACATTAATGTCTGTCGGATATAATTAAATATCCCCGTGGTATTAGACGGTGTAAATGGAGCTGTATGTAGTTGAGAGATATTAGTATTTTGGAGTTTTATTTCGAAATATTCATTTTCTAATACCTTTGAATCTCTCATCGATACATTGTTCAGACACAGTTTGATCTCTGTTAGAGTATTGGTACATAAGATGTTTTTCTCTGCTTGGGGGCTTTGTTCGCGAGATAGAGCTGTTACCAGTTAACAATATTTTCTTAGACGAAGTTTTCATAAATGCAGCTGAGCCATGTTGAAATCAATCGACTCCAAAGCATACTGCTGTTTGGGTTGGGTCTTTCCTGTACTGATGGGGGGTAAAACATCCAAACCGTTCTCTAAGTGATCTACTTCATTGGTTTGAGCGTGATCCTGCTGCTGAATGAACGAGAAAAATTTGCAGGCTAACCTCTGTGAGGTATCCAGCGTGGTGGTATTAGCAGAGAGAATAGTTGTTTTTCGGGAGGCATTGATTAAAACCTACGGTGCAGGTAGTTCGGAGAGATGCATATTTCGAAATTTCATACCGAAATATTTATTTTCTATTCATCATTCAGTCTCTTTCAGTCTGTCAAATCAATATTGATTTTGATATGCTGAGAAGCGAGCAGATTATTCTTTGGACCAACTATCATGACGTTTGATTCACCAGGTTCATTTGAAGACAAAGCTTTCTTTTTGTAAGTACTTGTGAAGACCTTCGTAACAACAGCAACAACAAATTACATCGTCTGTGGCCTTTTTAACAACATTTTAATTGAATGCCACAAAAACACAGGCATAGGTTTTCTCCAAGAAGATAAATGTCTCTGAACCGGCCATAATAATGTCAGGTCGGACAATTTCGCTTTCTGCTTCGATAAGTTTGTTGGGAGTTGTATATGTATAGTACGGAGGGTGAATGTATACCCACAGCTCTTAGGCCATATGTGACCCATTGCACATCCTCCCGAGGAGTTGTCCTCCTAGGTCATCGTTCATCCTGTACTTTCCAGGAAGGTTTATATGTCACTAGGAAACATCTCCTTTGTATCGGCAAGACTCGACAAGACTCGCAGAACATACACTCTCTTTGGCAACCTTGAGGTATCTCACAGCGGCCACCGTGAAGGGTTTGGAAGTTGCAGCGACATTACTGTCGTTGCGCGGCTTCTTCAACCTTCCTGGGGTTCCCCTAGTGGAAGTGCTCTCTTTCTTCTTTTGGCCTCAGCGCCGCAAATGCGCCGCCTTTGTATAACATGACGAGGTGATCTGCTATGTCCAGCCTCATTCCGAGCGGTAGATTGGGGGGACATTTCTGTTTATCCCCAGCCACCGCCATAGATTGAGGTGAGCACTTCTGTTCAGCCTCGGGATTGGTTTTTGTTCTTCTGTTTTATTGTTTTATATATGTGTGTTCCCACAAGTAGTAAGGGAAGAGTTGGTCACCTCAGGCAGAGCACCGCATTATCAGAGGAAGGCTGATTACAATAAGGTTTTGCCCGGCTCCTCAAGGAAATCTTTCGTAACCGCATATCACTCTGCGGTCATTCAGCTGTCGGCACGACCGCTAACACCCCAGCTTGGATGGGCTGGTCCACGGTGGCATGTTTCGCAAAGGCTTCTGAAGAGGTTTAGTTCCCCTCACCCTACTTATTTCTGCCACTAACCGGTGTTCGGTCCCAGTCCCCTGGCCGTTTCCTTAGGTGGCGGATAGGGGAACCCACGAGTTTGTTGGGAGTTGGAATGGACACCAATATGTCTTGGCACAATCGTGTTGCTGGAATTGCAAAGGTTGCTTCTCAAAAGCTGTGAACACTGTTCCGAATCAGAAAACTGTACACACCTCAGCAATTTTTAATGCTTTATAAAGCTCAGATCAGACCTGCTTTGGAGTATTGTTCTCGTATATGAAGCTCTGCCTCCAAACATACCCTGAAGTTGCTGGATTTCATCCAGAAAAGAGCCATCCGACTAGTTGGAGACGCGAACATCACGTGCAACCTTGATAGCCTGGAACATCGAAGAAAGGTTGAAGATTTGTATCTCTTTTATAGATACTTTCACGGGGGGTGTTCAAGTGACTTGATACAATTGATTCCACCAAAAGCGGTACTTATCAGAAATAAGCGAGAGACTGTGGCAGCTCATCGTTTTGAGGTTCAAGTCAGTACGTCTCGAACTTCACGTTTTTCCAAATGGATTTGATCTCCAGCAATTCAAGTCCTCTAGCAATTCAAGTCCAATGTGAAATAACTACGAAAAACACAAATATCAAGAATCGTTCATTTATACCATTAATTCAGATGGTTTCCATTTGCTTTGAGGAAGGAAGCGACAAGGTTGACAATATATTTGAAAGATTTTTCCCTCATGGGTGAAATGAATGGTTCCAAGCGATTAAAAAAACCTTGTATATTGCTTAATGTTGTGAAGACATTCTGTGCCGAAACCGTCTGACTTCGAAAAGGCATGCGTTTATTTTGCTGGGATCCGAAAAAGCAATTACTTATGAAGATGAGACGGCTCACAAAACTTTCATCATGATACCTTATAAAATGATACGATAAACTTGGAAACGAATTTGTTTTATCTTTATGTCGGAACGCAAGACATCTCGTTATTTCAATTTACTTCTTTCTTGATAGTTCCATACTGCCTCTTTATTGCTCATTTGTCTTCGTAATTATTTCGGTGAGAGTAACGAACTACGGGTTGTACGAGAAACAATATAACAGAGGATATCTGGTTGATAGCATAGAGACTGGTATACATGTGGGAATATAGTCGAGTAAAACATTACGTAGAACTGGCAATCCTCGTGAGTCGTGAAAGCATATTCGATTACGAAAAATGTTTTTCGAGAAAACGGGATAAGATTCATTTCTGCCAACGTAGGAATCGGCCTAAGCAGAATTTCTCTTAAATGATCCCAGTGAGAGCAAAGGTCAATGGAAGATGCAATTCTGATTTCTACAACTCACGTTTTGGTGCACTAGTTGAAAAAATCCCAGCACTCCAGCACCAGCACTCTGATAGGGATCGCAATTCCGCAGCTCATCCAATCCCGCGGGATTGATTAATCCCGCACCTTCCGTGAAAGTATCTATAAAGAAGAAACGAATCTCCAACTCCTCTTCAATGTTCCAGATTATCAAGGTTGCAAATGATGTTCGTGTCTCTAGTCTCTAGTCAGGTGGATGAATGGAATCCAGCAGCTTCAGGGTATGCATAGGGGTGGAACTCTATACATAAGAACAATACTCCAAAGAAGGTCTGCTCTGAGCTTTATAGAGCATCATCAGTTGCTGAGATGTATATAGTTTTCTGGTTTGGAGCAGTGTTCTAAGCTTTTGAGCAGCAGCCTTTGCAGTTCCAGCGACATGATTGTGTCGCTATTGGTGTCCATTTTAACCCCCAACAAACTTATCGAAGCAGAAAGCGGAATTGTTTGACCTGACATTATTATGCCCGGTTTGGGAAAATTTATCTTCTTGGAGAAAACCAATGCCTGGGTTTTCGTGGCATTGAATTGAACCTCATAACTTCCACCCCAATTCAAAATCACGTCAAGATCCTCATTAAGATATGCAACCTCCTGCTGCCGGTGAAGATATAACCCATGTCCTGGAATTAAATGGAATGTAACATCCAGAGGGCGCTGCGTAAGTTGTCATTGTTTATGTGTGAACTTTTGATACTTTCCATAAAAAAATCTAATTCTCAGACCGAGTGAAACTTCGTCAACAACGCTGGAGGTGGTCGTTTTCGAAATATTTACAATTTTCTATATCGATGCCAATTACTTAGCTCCAATGGCATTAAGTAAAGTTGCTGAGAACATTACAAGCACTAGGCATGGGATGAATATCGTCAAAATAAACAACTTTCTTCTATAAAATGTTTATCGAATAATCATTCGTTTTCCTGATACAAATTGTTGATATTTTTCAAAACATGGTTGGTTTCTGTCATAAGTTTTTCGTAATTTAGTTAATTTTATCTCGAAAAAACGTCAAAAAACCCTGAGTACCAAATTTCGTGCAAATATAAGAAAGCAATTGTTTGATAAAAAATCATCTTAAGTGAATCTGTTGCCTACGACTTTCAAAAAAGAGACTCGATTGATTCGAGTAAAACTATGGGACGTAACAAGAAACAATATAACAGAGGTTAATACAATGGCAACGGCATGTATGTGGGAATAATGGGAGCTGTAAATAGCGTAATGGTGATGGCCTAGGGGAGACAATGGGGTTGGAAAGTATGATTTGGGTATCATCCTCCGTCAAAGGAAATGTAACAGGTAACGAAATTATGTTTCGGTCGGAATTGAGGAGATGGTGAATAATGGCTTTGACGAAAGTTTCAACATAAAACGGTAGACTTGCAACCGTTGTTTTGTAAAGTGAGTGGTTCGGAAATATAAAGGGCCTGAATGTAAAAATGACTTTGAAGATTCGTTTTGCAAAGATAATAGAGGAACAAAACATAGAGGGCGATTAAAGATTCATGATCAGGATTGAATATTCATGTTTTGTAAGTATGTAAGTATTAGCAAGTGGTGGAGAGTAGTTGCAATTGCTAAAGTATTCAAAAGCTGCATGAATTTTTCATGTGTGGTTTGGGAAAGCATTTCACCATGGCGATAGTTTCGGTGTTTTCGATGCCTATTATGAGATCTGTTTCTTTACGGAGTTTGAAGAGAACCGAGGTTGGATTCGACTTTCAAACTGGTGTTTCTACTGTTCAAGACTCGCCTGTTGACCTGGCTTATGTTGATTCCGAGGTAGAACATCAAAATATGATGGACTATAGATTATTTTTGAAAGTTTTGAAACCCTATCACCTGTCTTTGTTTCCAGTACTCCGGAAAATACAGAGCCTCAGCTGTGTTGAGTTTTCTTCTACTATTTTTTTTGCTTTTTATGCAAGTCTTGTGTTGGCCATATTATTCTGAAGTCTATTTTGGTTCCGGAAGAGAGGTGTATTGTAATCTTTTTGAAATTTATTCATATATTACATAAAATATAATTATACCTAATTGTTCCTCTGCTAATAACCCTTCGCGGTTGATGCGGCTATTAAAAAAAAAAAAGAAAAAAAAGAGGTGTATTGGAACTAGTATCAATTTCACTTAGGAATGGAACGATTATTTCCTTGTCAAAGAGCACAGCACAGAGTTCCATAACTATGGCATAGTCGCTACAAAATATGAGATTTCATTATTGTGGTATTACAAATAATTGTATTAAATTATTTCAGTTTTCCCAATAATTAAAAAATACTCAACAAGAGAAGGTGTTTCGTGTTCAAAATCTAACAGTCATATTGAATACATTAAAGTTTAAAAAATTACTCACGAATTGACATCAGACAAACATCACATTCATATTGGTTTATTTTTCATGTATCTACTATGTCTGACTGTTTTCAAACGGTAACGATTGTAACAACAACTTCTCAACGCGATAGAAAATATGGATCTATTTCAAATCAATCAGATTCCGATAGCCTTCATTGTATTCGGTATGGCCGTATGCTCACCAAGAACCACAAACTCCAAACATCCTGTCGGTTCGAATATTTACTGAAATACATTCTTTAGGATGAATAGGTTCATCACACCGAACAATTCTATTTCAGTCACTTTACTGTTTATCTCTCTAATGAACAAAATGTATGTTTTAGAATGTTCATGTGAAAGTAACTGTTTTCAGCTTTCATCTGAAAGGATCTTCAGTGCATGAACTACAAATCGTTGTGAAGAATTTTCAAGATATTGATTTCCTTTCTCTTGAGGTTTCCTCCAATTTTTATTTGATGATGAGGAAGTAAAATACCCAAAATATTCTTTCTCAAAAAACTCTCAGGAATATTTCCCTTTCATTACAAATCTATGTATATGAAAATATTGCATATGTGTATGAAAAAGTTGGATTATGATACACCCCCATCAGAAGGAAAGTTGTGTAGGCTACTTATAGTAGAGCAATGAGTATCAATGTAGAAGACATCACAGTGTCATGGTCATGAGGGGATATCCACAGGTACGGGGTCTTATCACATCTTCTCTGGAACATAATTCTGGATACCCTGATTGATCACTTCAACAATAATGGGTTCTACACAATTGCTAATGCAGATGACAATGTCGAAGGACAGTGGGACGCACATGGGGTCTTTCACCCCGCGTGGTCACCTGGATCTACACTGCAATAACAAGACCTATGTTAACGTACGGAGCCATTGCATAGGGACCGAAAGTTCTACAAGCAACGGCCATCCAAAAATTATATCAAATACAGTGACTGGCTTGTTTAAACATCACAGGAGCCATGAGAACGACACTAACCGCGGCAATGGAATTAATAACTGGTCTGACCCCTCTGGACCTGAAAGTTAAGGAGGTGGAGTTAATGACCATGTTACGATTGCGCAGGGTTGGTGTGAACCTCGAAGTAGGAATGGGTCAATTGAGGCTGAGCCTATGGCGAGAAGCGCTCACTGCGCAACCTTTGCTGCAGGCAACCAGTGAGGCAATTGAACCCAGGTTTGTGTTTAATAAACCCTACAAAATACAACAGAACACTAAGTCAGATGCAAAATGCAAATGCAATACGAATATATACAAACGGTTCAAAAACCAAAGAAGGCTCAGGATGTGGAGTGTACTTCAGATCACTAAGCCTAAGGATTGAGTGGGGAATGGGAAAAAATACCAGCGTGGTTCAAACGGAACTGACTGGTATTTCAATCGCCACAATAGAAATAACCAGGAGAGGAATTTCTGACAAAAACATAACAATCAGCACTGATAGCAGACAAGCTCTATTAGTATTATATTGTATAACAGACAACGTATTACCTCAGAGCTAGTACTAGAGTGTCACCAAGATTTAGCCAAAGCCTCGGTAGATAATAACATTATCTTGAGGTGGGTTAGAAGCCGAGGAAGTGGCTAGAAAACATAAAAGCATAAAAGTAAAGTTTTTCATGTTCTTCGCTAGTATGTTTATTTCACCAGTCAGGGAGCCATTTCCGAAAAATAATATGATACAAGTTTTTTTGAGTCAAAATTGGAACTGAAAATCATCATCATTTCAGATAAATCTCGATATTAATCAGAAATGTTCAAAAGTTGCCATTCGGTGAATAAATTATGTTCGACTGTCACGGTAGGAACAGTACATTACGGTGATTCATGTTCGTTTATTAAACCAAGTAAATATCATCATACGATTTATAGGGTGATCATTTACTGTATAATAGTGTCGTAAATCAGTTCGCTGTCCTGTGAACTATACCGATTCATTCTGCAATTTTTATCATCCAGCAGATTAAGTTCAAAGGATGAGTTGATTTTGTGTTTACTTCAACACTTTCAAAATTGTGAAGTATTCACTTCGAAGGCATGTATGTTTTTATGTGTATAATTGCTAACTGAGAAACCGTAGTATTCTCAGGAATACGCGGAAAAGCTTACGACATTTTTGAAAGCAATTTATGTAACCAAGAGCAGAGAGTCAGTGTCGATGGAATTATAAGTTATCCCAGAACTGTCACTTATGGTGTTCCGCAAGAAACGGTTCTAGGACCAATTCTGTCATCAATATTTCTAAATGAGCTGCTACAGATACCAACAAAAGGTACAATTTTGGGCTTTGCTGACGATACGGCTCTCTTCATGGAACCAACTAAAACTTTCTGCAGAAAAAGATTTTATTGAGATTGAAAAATAGTTCTGTCACAATAGACTCACTATTGATTTCGAAAAAAACAAATATTTACCCTTCACATCATATTGCAGTACATTACCTAATATGGGATACTTTAATATAGAAAATAATAATCACATACCTAAAGGCGACTCAATAAGAAAGTTAAGAGGTACACTTTCTAAGTTCAATCCCCTAAAAAACTTTCTTCACATTCATCACTCGAAAAAATTGTACTTTGCACTTGTACAATCACAATTATCCTATGGTATAATAGGTTGGGAAGGAATGAATGATTGTTATCTTAGGAATCTAAATGTTATACAGAAATGAATACTGAAAATTATGTATATAACATTCGACAACTTTTTTGTAAGAGCATATTGAGTAATGTAAAAACATAAAACCAATAATTCACTTTATGAATTACTCCATGAATTCACTCCTATACTAGGAAAAAGGAAAACTTTTTAAATGCTTCACGATGTGTCAAAACTATAGGACAAAAAAAACGCAACATATCTCGGACCACGCTTGTATCAATTATTACCAGGATAAATAAAAAATATCAACAGTTTTCCTATGTTTGAAAGAGAAGTGAAGAAATTCATTCTGAATACCGAAAAAACTTTTTTCTGACTTCATCAATCAAACTATTCCAAACAGCAATTCGACCTAAGCAATTATTGAGTAGATGAAAATAACTATGTATTCTGTCTGTAACTACTGTTTCTGTTATTAGGTTTATTCATTAATTGATTGATCACTCATAATTTTAATGAAATGTAAATGTAATGTAAACGTATTTATGCACTTAATTCAGAACATAGTCTCATCACGAACCAGCTATAAATTTCTATGGCTTCTGTGATTATCTTGTTATTTTCGAAAGCACCCCATGTAATTTATATCCGTGTATGAGAAAATATGAGAAATATTATTATTATTATTGAATATCTCAATTTTGGGAAAATTATTCTCAGTTTCCCAACATTGCCACTTCATCTCTAGGGTTGAACTTTCAAACTATTTTTCATCCTAAATTTTTTTCAACAGTCATTTCTCTCTGAAAACCATTTTTGGTCCATGATTCCAGAAAAGAAGTTCTCTTATGGTCTTTCCTCCAGTTTCAGGGTACTCCCTAGTGTTTTCTTGTAACTTTCGTTTTGTAGGTTGGTATTATCTCCAACATTGATGATGATGCTATGACTCTTCAGGATCTTGAAGATGACTAAGCCTAGCTTATACTAAGCTTCGGAAGTAGTACATTTTTGTGTATGGATATCTCTCTAACAATAAGCAGAATTTAACTGAAGCATTTGCTGAATTTTTTTCATCTGCAGCGAAAAATGCCGTAATCTCGCATTATAACAGCACTTATTTTAATAACTTTACTTCTGTGAACATTGATAATACATTTTACTTTGCCCCTGTGGATGAGCATGAAGTGTCAGATGTGATTCGTTCTTTAAAGAACGTTACATCTGTAGGCATTGACTGTCTCTCAACAAAAATTATAAAAACTATTGGACTCATTATTGTAAGTCCTCTTTCAGATTTGATTAACATGAGTATCGAATATGGTAAATTTCCTAGGGAATTAAAGACTGGTATTATCACTCCATTATATAAAAAAGGCAGACGAACATTGTTAGAAAACTTTAGGCCGATTACAGTACCAACTGTCATATGTAAGATTTTTGAGAGATGCATACATACCAGGATGCTTGGTTTTCTTGATAAACATAATGTTATAAGCAGGCATCAAGATGGATTTCGCCATGGAAGATCGACGGAGAGGGCCTCGGTGGCTTTTCTCGATTACGTCCATACTGCATTGGACCGGGGAAGGTTTGTGGGGGTACTCTTCTTTGACCTTTCTAAGGCATTTGATTCTATCAATATTAATGTTGCTCTGGGCAAATTATCTGGACTGGGATTTCGGGGCATTTTTTTGTCGTGGCTCGCATCTTATCTTGAGTATCGGAAAGTTTGCGTAAAAGTGGATGATTGCAGATCTCAACTTTTTGATGTTGATTTAGGGGTTCCTCAAGGATCAGTTTTAGGTCCCTTGATTTTTCTTCTGTACGTCAATGATTTACCAAATTATTTGAGCACTGAACACATTTTTTTGTACGCAGATGATACGACAATTGCCATTGATGCCGAAACCCCAGAAGAACTTGTGCAGAAAATGAATAATTTGTCGAAAGAATATACTGATTGGTGTAGTGACAATTCCTTAATTGTCAATCCTGACAAAACAGTGTGCCTACAGTTTTATTCTCGTAGAAAAATTTCAAATGATTATTTTGTTCACGTAAACAACAAAAATATATATTTTTCGGATTCAATAAAAGTTCTGGGCACATATTTAGATGTAAATTTGAAGTGGAATACACACTCCAGGTGTGTAAGAGACTCAATAGTAGTTATTATGCAATTTTGCAGCTGAAAAATATACTCTCACTAGAGCAATTAATAAACGTGTACTATGCTTTCTCATATTCACATATTTCTTATAATATTGTCCTATGGGGAAGTACGGCCAACGCTCGCAGAGTTTTCATCAGTCAAAAAAGACTAATTCGTCTAATCTTTGGCTTAGATTACCGAATGACGTGTAGGAATGATTTTAAAAATTTCAAATTACTGACAGTACCATCAATCTACATTTATAAAACTCTAACATATGTTAAACTCAACATCAAGAGCTTCTCAAAAAATTCTGACTCTCATGACTATGCTACGAGGCATGGTGACTTATTTAGAAGTATAAAGCACCGTACATCACTTTACGAAAACAGTCCTAAATATAATGGAATACGATTTTTCAATCATCTCCCAAGTGATATCAAAAACGAAAAAAATATTAACATATTCAAAGCAAGTTTGAAAAACTATTTAGTGGAGTCTTGCTTTTATGACATTAGTGAATATTTTGGTAATTCCTAGTTTTTTTTTTTGCTTGTTTGTATGGACGATATGTTTAAAGAAATATAGTTATATGTTTATCGTATGTATATGTATATATGTGTACTTATATATGTCTGTCTATATACATTTTATGACTTGTCCTATATCATGTGTATGATCTTAAAGGATGAATAAAGATTATTATTATTATTATTATTATTATTATTATATTAATACTTTTATCATCATCGCTCGTGTTCCCCAGGGTTCAATTCAATGTCACAAAAAATCAGGCATCAGTTTTCTCCAAAAAGATGAATTTCTTCGATCCAGAGAGTCAGACAATTCCGTTTTCTGCTTCCATACGTTTGTTGGAGGTTAAAATATGTCTTGGCGCAATCATGTCACTGGAATTGCGAAGGTTGCTTCTCAAAAGTTTTGAAGACTGTTCCGAACCAGAAAACTGTACACAATTCAGCAACTTCTGATGCTTCATAAAGCTCAGATCAGACCTTCTTTGGGGTATTGAAGTTGCTGGATTCCATCCAGAAAAGAGCCATTGGCCTGACTAGAGACCCGAACACGACTTGCATCCTTTATCGATGGGATTGAATTGATTTGAAACATATATTGTTCTTTCTAGAGCATATTAAAATATCTATTGATCTATTGATTCATTTTGGTAATTTCGCAGTCATTCATGAACTTGAGACCTCATTATCCATCTAGAATAATCTTCTTGTACACAAACCCTTTGAAATTCTTTATACTCATACGTATAATTGTATATTCAATGTGGCACAGAAGAACAAATAATGAAAATTGAAGCGGACAAATAAGTCCTCCAAAATTTGATTTAATTATTCAAATTGTGTACACAGAAACATGAGAGCTTGGGATGAGTTCCGAAACGTTGGCAAGTATATGTAATAACACGTAAACTCTCCCGCAACGGTTGTTGTTATTTGATTTGGCAGCGAAGAAAATGGGAAAATATATGGTATGGTTCACGTTTTGATATTTCAATATGAAATTTAAATTTGAATGAGCTGCGCTAATGGAAAGTGGATCAAGGGTTTCGAAATGCTGGAGAAAGCGGATTTGCTATGGAATTAGCACAACTGGACGGCAGTTTTACAATGATGAAGGATTTCATTCACGAAAGGAATTCTGACTCTATTCAAAAAGTAGTACAATCTGCTGAGTGGATTGATGCTTACTTCATTTACAATCTGGAAAATAAATGAGAGTTGAAGTGGAAGTTGATTGAAAACGAATGAAGAGGACCAATGGCAAACAATATCAACTGTTTAAACCTTTGAGGAGAGTTTTACTACAATGATAATGGAAGTCGATTCTTGATTCTTAATAGAAATTCAATTGTAAGTGCTAAGAAGGGTTACCAAATTGAAAGCTCTTATTCGGACGCCATCTACAGAAGTTTTAACACCAACATAGAAGATACTTCAAGATACTAATGAATCAAGGAATACGGTTCACTTGAAGGTTTTGATGAGGTTTTGCTTTCCTATCTTTGGAATGAATGAATGAAAATACTGAATCATTGCTATTGAACATAAATTGTCACCGGATGGAGAAATTAGAGTGTCAAGGTGTTAAAATTTGCTACTCTTTCCAATGATGACTTCAATTAGAAATTTAATTGAGGGTTTCATGCACTAAACCTTTCAATTCCTGATCGAAATTCTATTTCCAGAAACCATGAAGGAAACTCCAGGCTGATATTTCACACTCCTCCAAAAAAAACACCTATGATTTTTGAGATCATTAATTCCGGCAGTCGGCATCAGAAGCTACCCTAGACCTGTGTTTTACAGCGTAGCCTGATACATCTAAGACGATCTTCTCCTTGTATCCAATTCATTCCTGTTTTTATGCTATTTGTCGTATTTTACTCTGATATTTTTGTGCTTGTAGGCTTTTTATGCTTGTACGCATTTTGTAATAATTATAATAATAATAAAACTTTTATTAATCCGAATTCGCAATTCCATAACCAGTATGATAATACATATATTTTGTGATACCTGTGTAGATTAATTGGTCTATTGTCAGATTTCTGATATGAGATCAGGTGCTGTTGAGGCCCAGAGGAAAAATGCATATATCAAAGTAAATGGTAAGATTATAATATTTCGAATATTATGAAAACTGGCAGTTGAGTACTAAATATATCAATGTTGAGATAGCTTCTCCTTTATTGTGCAGTATGCAAAGGAACGTTTGAATATCTCTTTTTTATGGGAGGGTGTAGTTATAATTCCTTTTCTACGAATATTGACATTATGAACATGGTTTCTAAAGATGATTTTTTTGTGTAAATAAGGAGGTTTTTCGTATTTTCAAATTGTATCGAAGAAACAGGTTGCATGAAGTAGTCTTCGATTATACATACAGGGCCTTTCACGACGAGCGTTCGTTAGGAATATATGGAGAACCATTCAAAATAAAAACTTTGGTAGTGGGTTTTACAAAATGGGCTTCTCCACTGAAATATTTTCAACTTCCGGTCTCTTTCCGTTATACCGGAAGTTGAGGACAACTTCCGTATTTCAAATGGAACACCATGTATTTTATTACATTTTCAAAATTTCCAGCACATTTTAGACCCACTTCGTATAACAATGCCTATACCCAAATTTGTTAGTTTTCGATGTGATGATTTTTTTCTGAAAAATTTGACAGTTACAGCACCACTCCAAAAAAATCATAACTCATAGACAGTAACAGTTGAAAATATGAAATTTCACAGAATCACACCTCAAACATCAAGTCATGAACAGGTCCATCGGATTTTCGAAAATAATTTACAAATTCTCTTCATAAAGGTATAAACATAAAATTTGGTCTTCCTTTATAGCGCAAAAAACATTAAAACTCCATGAATTCTGGAAGTTGCGCTGGCGAACGAGCTTTGGTTTTTTTGCTGCCCAAAAATGACATATTTGGCAAATGAAATGAAAAATGAAAAAATGAAGTGTTACAATCAAAATTCTAAATGGAAGCTGTTTGAATTGGAAGAGATAAAGTTTTTAGGAGAGATTAGTTTTTTGGAATAAACTTTTTTTGGCATATTACTTCTCCATCTTCATACAAAAATTGTGGGAAATTCCCAAGGCAATCAGGTTCAAAACAAACTCTTCAAAAATTTGTAGATCATGCATAGAAGTTACTTCCAAATACAAAATAGAAGAAAAACATTAAATTACATGAATGAAAAAGAACTATCGAAGAAACTACTTCTATATGAACATTGGAACATACGGAAATCACTTTTAAAATATTGAATTTTCATAAAATTACTTCAATATTTGATACCAATTTCACAATGTTTCTCGAAAAATATTCGAAGTGAAGTGGGGTGAGGAGGGGTAAATCAAATTTTTTCTCAGATGGATCGCCTGAATTTTGATTATATAGCTAGAATATTCATTTTTCAAAAAATGTGTCGGTATATTATACCCATTTCACAAAAATTCGTCGAAAACGACAACAGTAAAGTAGGGGTGTTGAGAAAGGAATCATATTTTATTCCTTACATATCATTTCAATTCTCAATATTAACTTAGAGTACTTACTTCAATATTTATTATCCATTTCGCTATATTTCTCAGAAAATATCACGAGTAAAGTAGGGGTGTAGAGGAGCGAAAAAAAAGTTGAATATTAATTTTGTCTGCTTCGAAGTAGTCTGCCTCAAAAATAATACACGTGTGCCAATGTTTCTTATAATCCCCGGAGCAGTTCCGATATGCACTTTTTGGTATGACTTCGAGCTTTCAGCAACTCGGTTTTTATATCCTCCATCGCCGCAAAACGCCGTCCTTTCATGAGTGTCTTCAATTTTGGTAACAGGAAAAAGTCGCTGGGGGCCAAATCTGGTGAATACAGTGGGTGAAGCATGATGACGATGCTGACGAGCAAGCAATAACGAGTAAGAAGGTGCATTATCGCTATCGATTGTTTTTACACAATACCAGACGTTTTCTTGGTATTGCTTCTCGCAACCGGCGTATTACTTCAAGATAATACCCCTTATTGACCATACGAGCATGTGGCAATAACTGTTGATCGAAGAAAACAGTGAGCGGTGGTTGCGATGTCATGACCATATACCTATGATTCGTCATATACCTATGACCCTTTTAGACTAATTTGGATCGCTGTTGACCTCATTCAACAATTCCTGAGCGATACTCGTGCGAAAGTTTTCCAAAAATGCAAATATTGCCAATGAAATACATTGTACGACACCTTGTATATATAACTTCAACTTATTGATTCTTCTAATTTCCAATTTTTCAACTTCAAAGGATTCGTTTATTTCTTCGGACAATGGAACTTCTGAACTTCTGCAATTCATCAACAAAACTTTCTTTACTATGTTTGAACATGTTAATAATGAAATAATGAAACTTTCCTTTCCTTGGAAGATTCCCTCATCCTTGTTTTTTGTATCAACATGGAGTAGTAGAAAGCCAAAAACTTTCTTTCCCAAAAATTATCACTCCTAAAAGTATAACCCCTTTAAATCTAATGGAACTAGTTAAAAAAAAACCCTGAAAAATATAAGTGTAATCATTTGTTCCTTTGAGGCGTAATCACTGAAAAGAGTTGGACGCTCTAATTCTGGGGTCATACAATTCTTTTTCTCGAGCGTATTAATTACATTAAGATACATCACCCGAATGTACTCTCCAGGCGATAGGAACACAATCATCTAAAGACCGGGATGTTTTTAATTAAAAGAATAGTCTTCCCCAAGGTTACAGCTCAATGAGTTCATTCTGGAATATCAGTTACTTGGATGTATTTAATTCCAATATTGTTTCGGAAATGAATTACAACTTGACCAATGCATTGAAATGGTTTTGTTGGTAAAGAAATAAATAAGTGAGATTTTTTTTGTTTTATTGAAAAAAAAAGATAATGATGTAGATAATACACTAATAGCTAAAAAATAATTCGGAAGGTCCCAGGTAGCAGTCATTACACCATTCACCTCAGCAATCTGCAGTTATAATCAGATGAAAAAATAATAGAAACCTTGAGCGTAGTATTTACATGTTTACTCAGGTTACGCTACTCCTAACGTACACATTACGTTACACATTTATTATTTTTTCATCTGGTTAGTACGGAAGATGGCACAGAAGAGTGGCATACTGCCTCTACTAACCTGTACTATCCTGTACTGTCCTCTACTGTCCTAACTGCCTTCTATTGTACTTACTGCCCTTTACTTCCTATAGAATCATTCTAATGACGAAATCAAATACATCTCATCATCGTGATTTGAACAGTTGAAATGAAAAACAAATTTCAAATAGTCACGTTGGAATAATATCAACATTCATTGTCCTTACTGGCATCCACTGTCCATACTGTCTCTACTAACCTACACTGTCCTCTACTGTCCATACTGTTCTTCACTGTCCCCGAGGAATAATAGTAACCTTCACTGTCCTCTACTGTCCTAACTGCCCTCTACTGTACTTACTGCCCTTGACTGTTTATAGAATCGTTCCAAAGCCGAAATCAAATACATCTCATCGCCGTGATTGGAACAGTTGAAATAAGAAACAAATTACAAATCGTCACGTTGGAAAAATATCAACATTCACTGTCCTTACTAGCCTTCACTGTCAATACTGTCTCTACTAACCTATACTGTACTCTACTGTCCATACTGTTATTCACTCTTCCTGAGGAATAATTGCAATCTTCACTGTCCTCTATTGTCCTAAAAGCCCTCTACTGTACTTACTGCCCTTTACTGTCTATAGAATCTTTACAATGACGAAATCGAATAAACCTTATCGTCGTGATTTGAACAGTTGAAATGAAAAACAAATTTCAAATCGTCACGTTGGAAAAATATCAACAAACACTGTCCTTACTTGCCTTCACTGTCCATACTGTCTCTACTAACCTATACTGTCCTATCTATCCATTCTGTTCTCTACTGTCCCCGAGGAATAATAGCAACCTTCACTGTTCTCTACTGTCCTAACTGCCCTCTACTGTATTTACTGCCCTTTACTGTCTATAGATTCGTTCCAATGACGAAATCGAATACATCTCATCGTCGTGATTTGAACAGTTGAAATAAAAACAAATGTTACATTGTCACGTTGGAATAATAGAAACATTTACTGTCATCTACTGTCCCTTCTGGCTTAATACTGTCATCTACTGTCCATACTGTCCTCAAGAATTGTTTTAACAACGAAATCGAATACACCTCATCGTCGTTATTTGAACAGTTGAAATGAAAAACGAATATCACATTGTCATGTTGGAATGATAGCAACATTTACTGTCCTCTATTGTATTTACCGGTCTCTACTGTCCATACCGTCCTAGAATCATTTCTATGACGAAATCGAATACATCTCGTTTTCATGATTTGAACAGTTGATATGAAAAACAAATTTCACACTGTCACGTCGTAATAATAGTAACATTAACTGTATTCTATTTCTCACTACCCTATACTGTCCTATACTGTCAATATTGTCCTTTGCTGTCTTCTAGAATCGTTCCAATGACGAAATCGAATCGTCGTGATTTGAACAGTTGAAATGAAAAACAAATTTCACATCGTCACGTTGAAATAATAGCAACATTTACTGTCCTCTACTGTCCTTACTGCCCTTCACTGTCCTCAACTGTCCTTTAGAATCATTCCAATGACACAATCTGATAAGTGAGTGGAAAAAGAAAGGTGGAAGTAACGGTATATATTAATGTGTTAGAGAAAAATGTATGGTTTTGAATGAAAAGTGTTGAAGTGTTATTATTATTCGTGAAATAACAGAAATTTAAATGATAATGGGAACATATTTATACTGTCCTAGTTGCTGTAACTCGAATTCTTGGTATCTATGTAGTCTTCTTCTTGGAAAGGGTATAAATGTGATTGTGTCCTTATTGAAATTGGGCGATTTATTGGATTTCCATTTCATTACATAAATTGACTCGGGTTTCATTGGAATATTTGTTTCTGGGATCCAGGGTCGGGATATCCATATATTCCAGTTCGATTCATGTATTCCATTTTTTCTTCGTCTTGGGATTCCGAAGGAAAATAAATTCTACTTAGATTATTTGGGAAAGGACAGTTTAGTAGTTATTTTCTGTATATGTGAGGAATATCAACGAGGTTTCGATCTGAAACGGATTGAACTGATTGTTTCTGGGGGACATCACATAATGATAATATTGTTCGTGAATCCACGAAAATGAATTTTTTTATAGAACGCTGAATTGGGTTATTTTTTTATCACTTAGCCATTACTACGAGTTAGAAAATCATCAATAAAAATGAGAATTGAAACTTTCTAGGTTTTTACCACTCTCATTTGTAACAAACGTTATTGAAGTTTCCTCCTCTGAGGACATTTTCAAACTTTTACATTGAACACTGGTTCAAGAGGAAGTTCAAAGAAGCTGTATTTATGTTGTTCAACGCTGCATCAAGCCAAGCTAGCGTAGAGATATGCATCATACGGAAACCTGTAACCAAGATTTTAAATCATTTGAAAATATTAATTAGTCAATGGAAGTCCAAACTAGTGAAATTAATGATGAAACATTGTTAATCACTTTCAAACAAACGCTTATCTTTATTGCTCAATCTCATTAGAAGAATGAAAAGGTAATATTTTTAGGAGACATTCATATTAGGAAAAAGTTTTTGTATTTTGTTTTACGACTTCAATATTATAGAAAGAGTCGAGGACTTACAGAGAAAAGAAGATGAAATTAATATATCAATTGAAAATGTCTAGATCATACAAAGATATCTCTTTCCGATACAAACTAAGAAATTAAACTGTTATTTTCATAATGCCAAAAGTTGGAACACAAATTTCATGAAATTAATTATCCAAACAATTGCAAACCAATAGAACTTTCAATTCAATTAGTATTGAACAATTTTGTAGTTACAACTATCTGAAAGTAGTGAAAAGCTAATTCTCAAAGTTTTCATAACAGACGCTCATTCTGCGAAATTCATTAAGTTGTTCCATAAATTAGGTGATAATTTCTAGGAAACGCTAGACAAAAGGCAACTTGAACTTTTCAGTTTTGAAATTAATATAATATATTAATTTTATCGTCAACAATGGAAGGTATGTCAAGGATCTATTATTTTTAGGATAAGCTCCACAATTTGAGTATGCTCAAAAATGTGCATCAGCTATGACTTCCTTCATTATTAAAAGTAATTATTTGGTGTTACAAAAAAAATTATGAATAGAACTAGCTTTGACTTTGAATTTCCATCGCCATCTATGAGAACTTGGTGAAATTAAATCAGAAAATGAAAAGTTCTTGAGACATTTACAATAATGCTTTGATGAATTTTAAAATTAAAATAGTTGTTCAGAAAGTTTTCAACGAACATTTCTTCAGGATAACAGATACTTTTCATTAATATTCAGGAAAGTAGTTCGTTACATTCATTCTTTGGAAATCTAATAAATCGCTACTTGAAGTTCTACTTTCTTTGTTGAAACTTGATAATTGAACTCTTAGAATTTTTTATATCAGATTTAGATTATCTGGAACATGAAAATTTGGTAGAGTTTATTCACGACGTGGATACGCGAACGCGAAAACATGAATTCACATTGTTTTTATCCCAAAAAAGCCATCTGAACTTGTATTGAACAGAAGCGGCGAAAGTTTGCTGCTAACTTCTAGCATTAGTATTGCTCTCGGTGAAATCAAGTGGTCTGAATCAAATGAAAGTATCTACAGATAACTACTTATGGCTGAATAAGAATCCCCTCTTACGAATACGTCATCTATGGGATCGATAGAGAATCAATCTTCGAATATCAAACGAGGCTCCCCAAAGCGGTCAGTTGCAAAGTTACGACATCGACTGCTGATGGGATTCGTTCTCTGTCTGCCACTGCAAGGCCACTAGTTGAAAATAAAAGCCCAAATAAAACGCAGTTATGATCAATAATGCTCCGTGATTTGATGTTATTTAAAATTTTCTTGATTTTTCAGCATATCTTCCTGATGTCACATATTATTTCACCGAAATCTGAAAAAAAGTCAAATTATGATTACCCAAAGTTATATGTTGAAATGAACAATTCCACACTTGCATTTGCATGCATTTCTTTGAAAAATTAAAAATGTAAGGTTGAGTCAGATTAGGTAAGGTCCAAAGTGAGTGGGTTTATTCGACCCTCCACCGCAACCCGCAAGAGTTTATTGTGGCTCACATCGATTCAAATAAACCCATCTTCTTACCGAAGCCGATTAGTTTGCATAGTGAGTGAGTACGGATTTGCCGAACTCTAAGAACCTGATTCGGTCGCCAGCGGGGCAGGCACAAATTATGTGCTCTGCTGTTTCATCATTTTCCAAACAGAAGCTTCAGTAATGGGTGTTTCTTCATCTTGCAGGGATAACAGCTTGCAAACGACGAGGCATGCTTTGGAACAGATTTTTGATTACATTGTGCGAAAGTTTGTTTGAAGGTTATTGATTAGTTTGGACTTCCATTGTTTGATAATATATAAAATGATTTGAGATCACTAAAAGAACCAATACTAATTGAAAATAAAAAGAATAGCTGAAAGTAACAATTATAGCAGGCAAAAAGAACCTGAAATGAAATCACAGTGAAATAAAATACAAGTGAAAATAGAACAATTGAACAAAAAATGAAAACAAAAAATTAAGATATTCCAAACCAAGTTACTTCACGACGTTCATATTGTTAGTATTGTAATGAATCTGGAGCCGGCCCTGACCATTATCTCATACACCAAACATATGACTCACCGCGAACGAATCGACGAACCGCAACGAAAATTCTAGATGAGTGCCGAAACGACGAGAGAGATCTGCAGTGATCGTTGCCGCTATATAAAGCCGGCCTTCCGTCCCTAGAGGGAATAGCGGATACCTGACAGCAACGCCCCGGAAAGTACCGAAATCCTAAACACGCACAACCCCGGCCCAAAAACCCGTACCGAGTCACAACATCTGGACCACCGACCACCGCAACGAACCCGGACTACCACATGGATCAACATAAAAAACAACGAAGAAAACTGGAACACAAAAACAACACAACACAAACACCAACATAAAACACAAAACACACACACAACCTACCCACCCTGAAGAGGCATCAGCCTATAGCAGGGTCCTACACAAACACATAAACACACAAAAATTGTAAAAACTTGTAATATACGATTTTTATTCATTCATTCCCTAGAGGGAGTGAGTCAGTGTCTAGAAAGTGAATCGTGCGTTTAAAGAAAGAATTCTAACCGTGAAGATAAATTAGGCGTTAGTTTCTAAGTGTTGTATATAAATTAGTTGTGCTAGTGAAATATTGTTAAAAATAAATTTGATTAAGACAGTTAATTCTTTAATTCGTTGCAGTATCTACAATCGCCTTTGTGTGGACTAATTGAACTAATTTCTCCAAGAGATGACTATTCATGGGTAATGGGGAATGTTCCTCAATTTGGGTTATTAAAGCAAATGCAAGTTTGAACAAAATAAAGTAGAGTTTAATTCATGAGTTTTTCAAATTCACTTCGAAAAGTATTCAAATTGATGTTTCAAATATTGGGTTTTAATTTTTAAAGGGATTTGTTTCTAATTCACATATTGCCAACAGCGCCTATATCAAGTTGAAATAATTTATACGTACCTAGATATTCTACTTTAAAAAAGGAAAATTATCTTTATAAATCAACAATTGAGGCAAAATATGGATTATAGTTCAATACCACATCCACATGCCACATAAACAACAGTTGTTTTGTTATTTATTTATATAAAGGAAGATAGGTTAGGTGCACAAAACGGCATATGTCACAGAATGTCTCGGAACTCGGAACATAAGTAAACGGTAAACGGAACATAAGTAAATCTTTGTTTGTCTCATTCAGGTAACAGATTCATTGACCTTTATTAGCTATAACCAATGTTGCCAAATGGTGAAATAGAAACGAATCTCCTCAAATGTTAAATGCATTATTTCATTCCTTTTTTTTAAGTATTTAAATAATATTTTATAGAAAAAGTTTGAAACGATAAGTTCAAAATGCGTTGTTTCAGAGCTCTTTTATGAAAAGTACTTAGTTTTTGTCAGGAGGAACATTCCACATTCGAGTACTTTCACTCATCTCCTGTTTCCGCTTCACTGGTTCAGTGGGAGATGACCGTTTGGCGGGAGTTGGCCATTCTTCGTTTGATTATGGGTTTCCAAATGTTGTGTATATCTACGCTAGTTTGGCTGAATACACTGTTGGACAACATTTGTGCGACTTCTTTGAATTTCCTCCTTAACCAATGTTCCTCCCTGTGTATGATCTCAGCTTGAGACCACTCGATGGTATGTTACTATTCCTGATTTGAAGGGCTCTATGCAAAAAGTCCTTGAGTGACTTTTCATTGTTTTGAGATAATGAAGATTGTTAGATACTGAAGTTTTAATTTGTCCTGGAAAGAAAGTGGTTAGAGTTTTGAAAGATTCAACTTTTATCAGAGATTAAACGTATATTTAGGTATGATATGGCACATTTGAGATCTAATGTGACATACAGTTCTTTTGTGGAAAATAATACAAATTTTCACTTAGGGACTTCTTTAAAAAGAAAGGATTTTTTTCAACAGACTGTAATATATAACCCAAGCCAACATTTTCATTATACAAGGCAAAACAAAATACTAACACATAAGATAATTGAGCAAAAAAAAACGTAAAAAAACATTCTACTCAATCTTCAGCGTCTGATTTATCTTCTTCCACGATTTGTTTTCTTGGAAAGCTTCGTCTAACACCTTATAAAATTCTCGATTTTCTTCGTTTTCTATATTCTGAACAATGAATTTAATATTGGCTAGTTCAGAATTGAGCTTTATAAAATGATTATAGGCATTCATTGGAATTAAGTCAGCAATAAGTCTTTGACATCCTACTTTGTGAAGAACAAAATAATTTGAATACTCCCTTTTCATAGTTACTCTAAGTTTAGGTTTATCATTTGTAGAGAACATTACAGATCGACTTTTGAAATTCCTGGAATTGATTGTTTCATTTTAGTCGCATAAAACTGTTTACAGTCTCGCACCCTCAACGTCGGGAATTCATCGGAAATATCAGCGTTTTTAGTCAATGAGCTATGTTCCAAAAACACTATTTCAAAAAAAAACTCTCGCATTCTGGATAAGCTTTATATGATAGTTAGAATTATCTACCTTTACAGTCTCAAGTCTTTTTTGTCAGGGCAAAGCATTGGCATTATTGAATGCCTTGGAATAGGATAATATATCACGATCTTCTGAAAGAGCCTAGAAGATAATCCAAATACGTAAAAATAAAATGTTGTTATTCTGTGAAAAACAGTTATCGCAAAAAATTGGCAATATAACTTGTTTATCGGCTTTATATTTCTTCATATAGTAATCTAAAGCTGTAATAACTTCATTAGGGCACTTAATTGCAAAATTTTCAGTTAACAAGAACATAGTAGCTTGATTTGTCTCATTATTCATTCTTATTTTTCGAAGGAAACTATTTTTCATCGTCGTCTGTTGAAAATGGATGCACTATAAGGATAAAAATTATTAGTCAACAAAAGTAGCTACCCGACATATTTTCCTCAAAGTCACTCATTTTAGCAAAAAACAAGGCATCTATATGAAAACAACAACACAATGAAAATAACAAAACAATTACTTTTCTGTATATGATATCACTTCGGTTCTTTTTTAAAGTTAGGTATATTTTCAACACTAAGGTTTTTCTTGCACAAAACCTCTCTTCACTTTATAAAATGAGACTAATTGAAAGTACATTCAATTTATATCTAGATGGCGCCTCTAGTTAAAACTGGCAAAAATGTTACTTAGGGACTTTTTGCATAGATCCTTCTATTTGCTGGTTTTCCCTCGCTGTATGTGTTTCTTGTGCTTGGCAATGCAAACTTTTATTGGTCTCTTAGTTTCTTCGATATAGGATTTTTCGCACACACTCACAGGGTATCTGGTAAATGCAATTCTTGACATCGCAGTGCGCTTTGGTGGCCTGGTGTTCGTGAGGTTGCTACGGGTAGTGTTTCCGGGTCTTAAGCAGGTCCTGATGTTGTACCCGGACCCAATTCTTCTCATGCTCCATTCATTATTTGAATGAATTAATGCGGGGAGAAATAGCGTGAAATCCTTTCGAAATAAGTGAAGCGGCCATGATTCAGCCCGGCAGCTGTACAAGTCGTTGTTCATTGAATATGTTCAAATCTAAAGGAAACTTTAATGAATGTGACAGATTTATTATCGGGATATGAACATTATGAAGTACAAATGCTCTTAATTGGCTATTTTATCGCCGACTAGAATGCAAAATTCTGAAAAATCAATCAGTCGAAAGTGTCCGTGTTGATTGTAACTGCACCGTGGTACATTTCGTATTATCTTCTGGAAGTATCTCCTTGTCAAGTGTAGATGTGATTTTTTGTCGAAACAGTTCCCTCCTAACTCCAAAAGCCACCTGAAATTCCCCCCTTAAATCACAGCCTCGCCTCAATGAACAATCTCGCTCAAAGTCCTTTACTCATCCACTACGGTTTCTATCTGGCTGACCACCGAAACTCAATCTATCAGCGTCAATTCGATCGGGCTATAGACGAATTCCTTCGACAGACCGTAGAAAATTACACTCGTTTGAGGTAATGTTGCCGGCTTTAGATTGAAAGTAAACATCGTTCTCTATTGAAAAGCGCCAGATCAGCGCTGGTGCTTAATGCCGCGTCGCGGGGTGGAAACCCCGTGAAAAAACATTTAGCAGTTTGATCAGCGGTTTTGGTTTAACAACGGAAATCTAATGAGGTGGACTTGGGAGATGGTGCATTAAAGACAGTGAAGTCGATCGTGCAATATTGATTGAATCAGATGAAACATGCATTTTTGGTAAACTGAAACTTCCAGTTATTCATTCACGATAAGTTACTCTGAGAACTCAGTGTCTTTTTCACAAAGTAACATATTCTGTTCATCGGACACTTGTAATGAGTGATTTTTTTGCTGGTATTTTTGGCAACACTGACAAATCACGCGTGAATCGTATCTTGTGTCATTGTCAAACTTGTTCAGTTTGGTCTATAATGTAACCATGAATCGACTTATGAAAGAACAACACATGCAATTATTGAATTTTATTATCAAAATTCATGCTCGGTGAAGAAAGTGCATCGTGCACTTCTTCTAATTTATGGGCAGTTTCGTCGGCCTACTGAGGGAGCTATTCGGAAGCTTGTGACTGAATTTCGAACCCAGTTTACATTATTGGATATTGAACCACCAACACGCATACGTGGAGTGAGGACCGAAAAAAATATTGCGGCTGTATCCGCCATTGTTCGTAATGACCGTGAAATGTCGATTCGCCGCCGTTGGCAGCAATTGAGCCTCTGTTACTCCACTAAGTGGAAAATTTTGCGAAAGGATTTGGGTGTAAAACTTTATTAGATACAGCTGGTGCAAGACTTGAAGCCACACAACCTCCCACAACGTCTAACATTTGATGAATGGGCGCCGTCAAAGTTGGAGGAAGATCCACATTTTTATCGAAAAATTGTGTTCAGCAAAGCAAAATTGCCGCATCTGGAGTGAAAACCAGCCACAAGTATTGCAAGAGCTACCGATGCATCCCAAAAAAGTCACTCTTTGGTATGGATTATGGGTCGCTGGCATCATCTTGCCGTACTTCTTCCAAGACGACAATAGCCGAAACGTTACTGTGAATAGCGAGCGCTACCGTGTGATGATTGACGACTTTTTGTTGCCAAAAATGGAAGAATTGGACATGCCTGATATGTGGTTTCAACAAGACGGTGTCACATGCACGAGAAATAATGGCCCAACTAGGAGCTGCCTTCGGTGAACAGTTTATTTAAAGTTTTGGGGCCCGTCAATTGGCCGCCTAGATCGTGTGATTTAACGCCTTTGGATTATTTCTTGTGGGGTCATGTTAAGGCTCATGTCTACAGGGATAAACCAGCAACGACTGACGCTCTGGAAGCCAATATTGAAGCATTTATACTTGAATTACCGGTCGATATGTTAGAGAGATCGTTATTGATCGTTCTATCGTTCTATAGGCCAAAACTTGAACTCTGTGAGTGAAAACTCTGACGTTGACTTGAATTTTCTTCTGAAAATTTTTTTCGATTACAAATTTTAAACTCTCAGTTCGAAGTGAAAATTTCGAAATTTCGATTTTATGAACCAAAATTCATACTCTATTAGTGGAAATTCAGACGTTGAGTTGAATTTTCTATTCGGAATTTTTAACGGCAAAGTATGAATTTTGAATTTTATGATGAGATTTCTTGATTCCTTTCGAACCGCTTTCATAAGTCGAAATTTCGACTTCATGAGTCAAGTTTTAGTCGAAATTGAAGATTTGAATTAGAATCTATGATACCAAAACTTTGTATTATAATAATCAACTTTTCGACTTCATAATTTGAAATTTCCAGTGACAGAGTCAAAATTTGGCAGAAAAATCGAAATGCGGCCTTTTCACACTTCAATAAAAATGAGACAAGTATTTGATGAGTACTCATTCTCACGTTTCGAAAAACAATATTTTTCTCGAAACTCTTGTCTCATTTCTGCCCATTTTTGACAGATGTGCACATTTGGCTTCTTGGCATTTTCGGCTCATTGCCCTGATCAAGCGCATCGAGTCAATAATGACAGCATTCTTCATTTGCTTGACTAACAAAGTGATCATTGGGTGTGAGAATCATGTGCCCTGAGCAAGCGCAGTGAGCCAAGAATGACAGCCTTTTTGCATTTGTCCCGCTGAGATCTCTGCCTTGTGATTCGAGAGTAGAAAGGGCATCATTCCACCAAGGACTCCGATAATCAGAAAAACCATCTTGACAGGATGATCTCGACAAAGTCAGCAGAGTTCGAACAGGAAATCTGGATATTTTGTTTCCTCCTTTTTTCGGACGATATTTGTCTCGCCAGGAGCTAAAGACTCCACAATAATTATCGTGTTGCTCTGGTGGTCGAGAAGGACTACATCAGGCGTATTAGCTTGCATGAGCCTGAGAGCAGTTGCGTAAGACTGAGGTGTTGAAGACCCCATCCTGGCAAGCCATGATGAACCCCTCAGTTTCCGACTCCAGCCGACTCGACCTGAGAAAAGCGAAGGTCAGACGCTTTGATGAGCTAAGGTCTCTAATGTTATTGAAGAAGACCCCATGCATTGGCTCATCTTTGTGTTGCCGCAGAATTGAATTGATCTCTGCGCATTTTGCTGAACGGCTTCCAACTTGGTAACAGAGTTGTGATCATCTCGTTCAGTGTCGAAAACAAAACCGAATTCATCAGCAGCTTGGACAGCTGCCCTAAAGAGAAATGCTCCAGAGAAGGGAATCTGAACTTTTGACAACTTTACAGGCTCCATCCAGCACCATTCTGTCATATAGACACTCAAAAGTCAACGACCTCCCTGTTGTCGGGGGAAGTATAACCGTGAAACGGACAATTTGGGATATAAACTCCTATGGAGGGACTTTACGTCGAATTGACACAACTTCTCCATTTCTCCATTGTTCACTCCGCTATTCTAAACGAGTAGATTAAGATTGAAACGGCATGGCAGTTTCAATGACCAGATTTGTCGGAGTTTGTGCTGATACATGCCGCGGAGAGATTTTTCCACTGTTGATACCTCTTGCGAGAGGCGTTGTTCCACCTCGAAATAAGTATACGTCTCTCCGGTATCCATATGGTGTAGCACGCTTCCATCTATGAGCTGCACATCCTCTCTGTGGTCCCCTCATAGTCCTCTTTAGAGATGAACCATAGCACATTTGTCTATCCCTAATTTCATACCAATAGCATGCTTGTACTCATCCACTACTCTCGAAGACTGATTATTATTATTGCTATCACTATAATTGCTATTATTAATCAATATTTCAAGCCGGTTCTCATCACAGTCGCCCCAGTTCGTGTTCTGAATTCATCAAAGACTAACCAGATCGTTAAACAGGGAAACATGAGTTGCAGGTAAAAAATGATGTGTCAGATTTTATCCGTCAGTGAATATGTCAACAAAATGGAGAGGTCTGATGAAATATGGCAAAAAATCTCGGAAATGTTTTCTCACTGTCGACTGTTTCGCGTTTGTTTGCCGGTTTCTGAGGAGAAATTACAATTGCTCTCTGTTTTAACACGAAACGTTTCTTCTAGTTCGGAATGAGTTTTGTGTTCACGAATTCATTTCGGCGGAGGAAAAGCTTCTAGTCTAGTCTAGCGACATATCATTCACTTTGTAATTTTACGCAGAATAGTCATAAAATTGTGTATAACTAAGAAGAGGTGTTTGGTTTTTGAAATATCTCCAAAAATAGACTGGAGATTTTCCAAGTAGAAAAATTTCTCAAAAAGTAGAAAATTCAGTGAAAAAACTAATTCCTCGTAAATCTTTACGTAAATCTTGGCAAATCTAGCTGTGCCTATGGATACTGACTGCTCAGTAGATCAGTCGGCGGAGTGGAGCCAGAGGTCATCATCATCAAAGAACTCGTGCAGTGAACATCCTCTTAGTACAGTAAGTGGAAAAATTATTCTATGAGGTGAACTGTGGGTTATTTGTTGTCTTTGATAATGCTCAGTGGACACAGCTCTGGAAGCGAAAGTAGCCGATATTGTTTTTTAACTTTGAAGGTTTAAGAACGAGTAGCTAAGGCCACAGGGGTTCGTGTGCGAACTGTACGAAAAATCATATCAGAGATGAAAACAATTGAAAATGGCGAAAAAAAATGTTCCACTCCAAATAAAAAGATGTGTATGAAATATTCCAAAATTTATGATGGATGATGCTGATTTGTCAGTTTTTCGCAGATGCATAATTAATTTCTATATCGAAGAGAAACGAGTTCCTACGTTTAGAGAAATTCATAATCCGAGATATTGACTACCAGGGTAGTAGGGAGTCTTACAATGAAGTATTATTTGAATGCTTCCCATGAATAGCTGCCGTTAGATGTGACAGTAAAAAACATTACACTACAGTTTTTTCAATTTTTTTCTGGGTGACTTTCTGCTCTTAAATGTTTTTTTTCATAATCTCAAATATCTCCGTTAGACGATGAATTTTCCAGAATAGCAGAAAGACTTAAGGATGGGATTATCTATTTGTGCCTCATACTTGTCTTTGCTGTAGTATTGTTGATGAGAAAGGTACACATGGTTTGAGGTGCCTCATACTTGTCTTTGCTGTAGTATTGTTGATGAGAAAGGTACACATGGTTTGAGTTGCAGGAGAAGTGCAGGGCGTACATCTCGACATCACCAAGTGAACGACTTATTGAAACGAGCTATCGTATCAGCCGATGTTCCTGCAATTCTAGAACCCTACCAGTACCATAAGGTACCAGTCGGTACCAAAGGTACCGACTGAGACCTTAGGTACCTAAGATGATAAACGACCAGACGGTATGTCTTTGATACCATGGAAATACGGTGAACCTGTGGTATGGGACTTCACTTGCATGGACACGGTCGCGGCTTCCCATCTAGCCGAATATTCGAACAACAACTATCTGTTCCATCCAGTAGCGATTGAAACTTTTGGTGTTTATGGCCCGGAGTCTCTGTTATTCGTTCATGAATTCGGAAGGAGAATAGGTCAAGCAACGAAAGATCACCGTTCTCTTTTTTGATAGAAAGAATTAGTATTGCTATTCAACGTGGTAATGCTGCTTCGGTCCTTGGAAATATTCCTCCTTCACATAATTTTGATGAGATCATGCATTGCCCTAATTTATCAGTCTCCTATCAAGGTTAACTTGTAAGTGATTGACCAGCTTTCTTCTTTTTCAGTGCGGTCAATGGACTTAGGTCATTCTTGCCCCCCAAATATGAGTTGCAGTTCTCGTAGAACTGGTTCCCTTTCAGTGGAAGAGCTTCATGAAGCAAGAGCCAAATCGATCCCTCTACGAAACCTCTCATCACTTGGAAGGATCGATTGCAGCTTGAAAAATAGTTCTTATGCAGATTCTGTGAAACATGTTCTTCCTTACAAATTGGATTGGATATTTTAGGAAACACTTGCTACATGAATAGCATTTCACAAGTGTTGTTCATGACGAAAAATTTCAAGAACGAGGTTCTAATGAAGAACGAGAATTTTTTCTATTTATTCACCAAACTCAAACAACTGTTCATGCTGCTGCAGTTTCGTAAGAATGTATGATTTCCTGGAGTCTTTGAAGTCCACTAGATACTCGTTAGGACAACAAGAGCATTGTACTGAATTCTTGGGGTTCTTGTTGAATACTCTTCGTGAGCAAAACAATAGCAGAATCTATACTCCTGACCGCTATGGATTGAATAACTCCATACAGTCCATCTCGTCTTGTCAATCTCTTGTTGGAAAAATCCTCACCTGTTTACTTTGAAGTAAATGTTCAAAAGGTTAAATCATCTGAAAATATAACTTTTAACAGGTGATGATCGACTGTATTACCAAACATGCGCCAAATCAACTGACTGTTATTGAGAAAACAAGTATATATGAGGCACCAGTCAATCTAATAATAACACTGATGATCTTCAAACATAACTCAACCTCTGACGGAAGCACCAAACTTTTACGAAGGTTCGAAATAGATGAACACTTCAATCTAGCAGACTACTATTATAAACTTCATGCAGTCATTGTTCACTGTGGTTCTGGTGTAAAATCTGGTCATTATTACGCCTTGGTCACAGACGAAACGGACTGGTTCAAGTTTGACGATAGTCGTGTCACTAAGTGTTCTGGCGATGTATTAAATTCATTGGAGCCATTGGAGACACCCTACATTTTGTTTTATGAAGGATAGGAAGATCAAGATCTTCAGATGATGCAGTGCTGCAGATTTTTCCGGGTTTTCCTGCAGCTGTAAAAGCAAATGCGCCACTGGAATCAATGAAGTCGCCCCGGAGCGCCAATTAATTTTTGTTGTTGTTTTATAATTGTTTTGAATGAATGTTCAAAATATTGAAATAGTTTTTGATTTATTCCCAAAAATGAACAACTCCTTTATTGATTTAATTTAATTAACTCAATTTGTTCGGTCAACTTGGCTTGAATCGTGAATAACTCCGGGTGAAATTATGGATCGAACGGTACCTCGATCATAATTTTTTCTGAAAGCGAACTCAAATTCTGCGGAATAGCATTCTGGAGTTGACTAGGATTCCGAGAAGTTTCGCTCCCTTTCGAAACGAAAGGTTTCAACTACTTCCAAATGAATTCTATTTGCACAACTTCATTTCGCTTGCGGAAAACCTTCTTCTTGCCCGGAGTTCGCATTAATAGGCGGGAGGAGGTGAGTAGAGATATTAAATTGCTCCTGATGGTCTTCACAGAACGGTTTTCTAATTATGTTTCATTAGAGCCGGTAGCTTGTTTTTCGTTTTTGAACGCGAGCTTTGCGGATGGTGTAAAACTTTTCCTTACATCTGTGATGGTTTTCGTTCTGTAAATAAAAGATTTTCACTCTATATGCGGTGTGTAGAGCGAGGGTACTTAGTCATTTTCGATTTATTCATTATACAGTGTGATGAAACTCAAATCGGACTATTGATAATTTTTTTATTATTGAAGATACGAGTTCGATGGAATAAGTAATGTTTTTTGTCCATTAACGAGGTGTTATCAGAAACACAATTGAATATTGCGTTTTCGATTCATTTTCAAAAATATTTTTTCGTTTAACTGTCAAAAAAACTCGACATGTCTGCATCTCTTTTGATGCGTAAATGTTTACTTTTTTCACCGTGAAAAATAGCCTGTTTTTCACTGCTTGAATAATTCACAAAATAAACATGAAATATTACTCTTTGGACGATTCATTTGTGTCAATTATCAATTGATTATTCCTCATGAAGCAATTTCATTTATTTTAATAATAAATGATAGTGAGGTTTGCACAATTACTTTCAACATGAATTCCCGAATATGTTCCACAATTTATATAAATATTTCACATTGTCTGGACAATTTAAATCAAACGAAAATTTCCTATGAACAACGCAAAATGTTGTAAGCAGATTGATCATTTCCTAATGGTCGTTTCCTAAAGATGCAGAGGAAAATAAACAAGTTCTGGAATTATTTTCCTCTTACAAATTCAAAAAAACTACCATAAATGTATCTAATTCAGTTTCAAGCAATTCAACTTCAAATTCCTTATTTCGTTGGTCCAATGATGGGGAGAATCAACACATCCGTGATTACTGGAAAGAAAACAGCGGTGGCGAACGTATCAATAACAGCTACAACACAATTAGATCAGTGATACATTCCTCAGTGAAAACCCTTGGGCCTAGTGGGTTGAAAAATATTGGCAACTCCTGTTTCATGAACAAAGTAATCCAATGTTTATCAAACACGAGATGGTTACTGGAATATTTGAAAAAGGATGAATACATGAAAGATATCAATACTAATATTTCTAGTACGGAGGATGCTTTAATCAAAGCTTTCGCAGAACCTATCAAAGAGATTCGTCTGATAGAGCAGTGAATACGGTCTCCATAAAAAGTCAGATTCAGAGTTTTGCCCCTCGATTCATGGGTTATGCGCATCAAGACGCCCAGGAATTCCTTCGTTATCTTTTAGAAGGTTTACATGATGACGTTAATGAAATTATTGAGAAATCTAAACCAACCTTAACGGAGATTAACAAAAAATTGGGCAACAGCGAAAAAGCACAAGAGTCATGACTGATCCATTTGAGTACATATAACTCTAATATTATAGATAATTTCGTTGGTCAATTAAAATCCACTATGAAGTGCACACTCTGTGGACACTCATCTGTAACCTTCGATCCTATCTGGGATTTGTCACTCCCCATACCACAAAGAACTGGCCAATTGAGTTTGTCACAATGTTAGGATTTCTTCACAAGAGAGGAAACTTTGAATGGACATGAAAAACCGACGTGTTCGAGTTGCAAGGGAAGGAGAAATTGCACAAAGTCCCAATCGACCCATAAGTTTCTCCGTATTTTAGTCATTCATTTCAAAAGATTCTCTCTAACAGAAAAATTTAGAGGTAAGATAAATGTTGCCATCGAATTACCTCTAGATAGATTAGATATGAACAATTATGCAGCAAACATCGTGACTCCTTGTCGTTATAATCTATATGCACTTTCGAATCACAGTGGGTTTACCTACAGCGGCCATTATACAGCATTCTGCAGACATCCCTGTACTGGCACGTGGACGAATACAATGATTCACACGTGTCACCAATTTCACCAAAATCGCTTGTGAGTGGAGATGCATCCATCCTCTTTTATGAAAAGGGGGAAACGAGTTCGCACCTTTGAGCGTTTTAAAAAGTTATTCTTGAACTGTTGATTTTAATGTTAGGTTTGTTCTGGTTCTAACATCCCAAAACGTTTGGAAACTGCGCAAGACATGGTGCGTACAAATAAAAAATCTCAAACAGTCCGAAATAGTCTCGGACACTTGTTCAAACCAGAACGCTTTTGAGGAGACCACTGTGCCACCTATCGTATATATGAAGAGATGAAGACGAGAAAATACTATTAATCATGTCCATTTTGTTATGTAGCGAATCCCTATAGTCAGTTCGAATGTTATCTACCCTCAATCATCAATTATGCAACATATTTAAGCGATACCTATAAAATAATCAGGAGACAGTTTAATAAGAGTTTTTTAGTAGTTCCAAGTAGGCGTTATAAAATATAATACAGCCGAAAACGATAACAATAAAATAAAAAAGTGTTAAAAATGTTTTCTTGAAGACGCAAGAAGTAATTTTGTATTGGACACTAGGAAAATATGATAGATATGTCACCAACTGAAAACTAACAAATAGAAAGGTTGAAGCCATTTTAAAATTTAACTTTTGCACTCATAAAACTGTTAAAGACATTGTTTGTGTTTCGGAAATTAATATTTTTATTGCAAATGAAATTTTATTGACAAATATATAACCTATTATTAGCCAAATTTGACCGCGCCACTCATTTATAAATGTTTTCGGTAAAATTATTAATTGTCCAAAATTCACTCTGTCGACTTAATAATTTTCTAGTCACAAACTCAACTCACTTTATTCTAAATAATATAATGTTATAATATTTATGTAATTTTCAGCTGTAAATATCACTAATATATGTGTGGTATTTCATATTTTCAACTCGCTATCATTTCAAATGGCGTCGTTTTATGAAATGAATTGGTATCAGTAGCAAGCATTGCAACGTATTTTAGCTACTATGTTACCCCTATAAAACTGTTAAGCAACAGTTCTGGGAGTGATTGTATTGCGGCAGAGTCGGACTAATTTTGAAGCTGTAGGTTTCTACAAAAGTGCTTGTATGAATAAAGGATTTCTCACATAAAGTTTGGATAAATATTATCTGTCGGGATGTTTTGGCTTAAAAGTTTCTTTCATCGATTATAAAGGCTAAACGACGGGTTTTTACCATTATAATAACCTTTTTCTGTTTTTCGCAAAAAAAAATTGAAGCACTAGGTTAGGTGGGACAGTTTCAGGTGTTTTTTTAGTATTTCCAATATACAGGGCGACTCAAAGCTTCCAGAAAGTTTTTTTATGGAACACCAAGCCATTTCTTTGTCTATTTAAAGCACCTCGAACTGAATCTAAAACTATTATATACCCCTCAATAAATGTTCAAAATGGCCGCCATTGAGTTATTATTTATTTTTATCTATATATTCGGGATACAAACAGAAAAAACCACTACAGTATTCACACAATGGAATCATTATCAAATTGAAAGTATAACATATATATATGCATATCATAGTTTCTAAAATTAAGGATGAATTAAAAATATTGAATTTACTTATACTATACTCAATAAAAATGAGGTATTTAGAAGTTGCTGAAGAATTAATTACCACCACGATATCGACGGTGTCCCACTTGAATAACTAAACAAAAATATTCTTACTAAACATAACATTTTGAAGAATTTTTCAAAGCTGTGATTAGGAATCGATGTCAGCTGGTTGTTCTTGAATGCTGCATTTCATTCTTGGTGGCAGCAAATATATATTAGCAAAAGCAATTTGATTTTATAACAGTTATATTAGTATTTTTGAATTGTAGTTAATATACCAAACTATAAAATAGTTGGGAAAATATCATTGAAGTGACAATATGGTAATGACAATAAAATAGTATCTGAAAGTATTCCAATAAAATAATTTCATTGAAGCTACAGGAAACAGTTACAAAATTAGCTTGAAATAGTTTTATTACTATCATAAAAATTTCGCAGAAAAGTGTTATAAAACTGCTACATAACAATTTACTTTTATAGGAAAATAAGTTTTATAAGTTAGTTGCAAAAACTTTTCTGTGATAATTTCCTGACTATTTTTTAATGGGTTTTCAATTTTATTTCATAAACGTTCCTAACGACAAAGTTATAAAACACTTTTATTGCCTACAACTGTATTGTGTTCACCGATCATCTAATATAATCAATCAGCATTTTGGAAGTAATTATAAAATACTAATAAAATAAAACTGTTGCAACACAATGGAATCATAAAACAACTTTGCTGGTTGGGGTTGGAGTCGTAAACTCGACATCCATCTCCTCTGTATACTCGCTCCTGATCTGAATTTACAGGGAGGTCAGTTGGAGTCGTAAGCTCAAAATCCATCTCCTGTATAGACTCAGCATCAGAAAGAATTTTCAAGTTTACACTGTCCATAAAAGTCCCACGGGTAGCTGGGGAAAAAAGGTCAATCGAGATACCGGGCGCCCGGTATCTCGAGGGTTCCGTAGATACAGCTGATAGGCTCAGTGTCATTCATCGTCTTGGCACGGATACACACACTTTAGGATCAAGCCATCGTTGGGATACCATTCAGTAATGGAATACCAGAACCACAAGTGATTCTGTCATTTCCGTTTCCAGCGGGGCTACGTGGAAGCAGGCATCAGATGGCCGGTTTGCTCAACACCCACATCCCAAGCCAATGTACACGCAAAAACAGCATGCACAGTGGTTCAGACACTGAAGGATAAACAAGGACAGTCAACCCGCCGTTTCTATAGTAACGACACGAAAATACCGTTGATATCAATGATAGAAAAGCTAGCGGTCTATTATTATTTGGAAGATTGTTCTTGCCCTCTTTGGTGATAGGTACTCCATTGTGTGATTTCAATTGATCAGTTCACGAAATTGCAACACGTGTTTCGATACACAATAGCTTCCTCAGGCGTGTTGCGATTATGTGAACTTTTCCGTCAAAATTCCACAAGGAAGTGTTCTTTGACTTCAAAATCAATTGTGATTTTTATGTGAGAACTTCTAAACCTCGGAAAAATCCTCAGATCAGAGACCTGAAGAAGTTATCAATCGAATGGCGAATGCAGTCGAAAAGTTCGTTATAAATTATGCATCTTCCTGTAAACAGACCCCGGATACGTCCCATACTTATTCATTAGAGAAACGCCCCCGACGGCCATAAATCCGAAGATTTGGTGGTTGGTTTGCGGATACTTTAATTGAGAGTGTACACAAACACATCGTCGCTTGCGAACGGAAATGGAATTCAGTTGTATCGGATGCCCGCGAGGTTACTCAATCATTGTTTAAACTTTAATGTCCCTTCTGCCATTGTGCCGTCTTTATAGAGAGATATATCACTTCACGCAATACCTCCGCCGGATTCACACATAAATGTTGGATAGAAGGTGGCGTAGATTTTCTGCAATGGACTCTTCATCCCTGGAGAAGGTTGCGATGGGAATGTGTTCTGATTTTATCAAATTCTGATTTTTTCAAGAGCAAAACACAATCACTACAGGAAAATTCTTAAACAGTGAACTTCGAGGTGTCCTGAGTTAAACCTCAAAACGATGGGCAGCCACAGTCCGTCGCGTATTTCTTATATATGTACCGCTCTTGGTGGAATCAAATGTGCCAAGCAAGATCCGTGATATGTGTGTAGCGTGAATATATTATGTTTCATTCATATGAATCAGAAGTCGACATTCTTTTCTATAAGTCCGCATTTAAAAAAAATATTCTATACTAAGTAGTCGAATAGGCTGGTTTCTGTTATTTTTCACCTTCCATCATCAAAAGTCAAGTTTATGAATTTGTTTTTCCTGCTACTCTGGTAGTCAATATTTCGAATGATAAGCTTTTTGAATTTTCTTAAGCGTAGTAACTCGTTTCTCTTCGATATGGAAATTGATTATGCATCTGCGTAAAATCTATGAATCAGCAGCATCCGTCACAATAGTCGAATTTTTGAAACTTCCCTTTTATTTAGACTTGAACATGTCTTTTCCTCACCATTTTTCTATTATTTCTGATTTTATTTTCGTACAATTCGCACGCGAACCCGTTCTGGTCTCAGCTACCCGTTCTTGAACATTCATAGTTGAATTACAATGTTGGTTACAATTTTACTTATTATCACTATTACTTTCCACCTCCGCAACAGTTATTTTTATTCTATCTAACGTTGCTTCTGTTTGCATACATTTCATTACATTGTTCACAGTTTCTCTGCTTTATCCACAGAGAACCTTGTTTTTCAGTGTACTGTTCGAAGGCATTTTCAACTTACTGCAGTACCAACACGATGTTCACTACTCGAGTTCTTCGATGTTAATGAGCTCACTCTCATACGCTTCCGATATTCAAAGGCACAGCTAGATTTGCCATGCTGTACTGGTTGTACTGTACAGGTTTTACATTGTTTGATGTTTTTTTAATGTAAATTGATGGATGTAGCCGTTACTACGTGGTAGGAAATCATAATGGAGAAAAAGGAAATGAAACTTATACAATAAACTACATAGTTTGAAAATGTCCGTATAGGACGAAACTGCAGTAACATCAGTTACAAATTAAAGTGGTAGAAATCATAGAAAGTTTCATTTCTCTTTTCTTCATTTTTTTAATGCACTGTTGAGAGCGGTGTCCCTTATATAGATAGGATATGCATTATCGTACACTTTCATCAATAGATTTGTTTGTATTATATTTCTGAGGGTGTAGAATTTGTGTATTGTTATATTGAGTCGATTATTCATTATGATTTTGCAATTTTGAGTGATGGTCTTAGACTATCCCTAAATAGCTGACTTCATTCATAAGTACGACTGTTTCTGTAGTGTCGCCAAACTCGAATCAAGTTTAGAAATAGTCCAGCCTTCGACAAAGAAAAAATGATTTGATTTTTGGTCATTTGATATCAGAAGAAACAAGTATTATAGCTATGAGTTAATATTATTCAACGTTATCTGAGACATCAACTGAACTGTTTGCCCACTTTCACATAATAACACGTGTCACATGCGTTAGCTATGATTTTGTTGTTTTTCCGTGCTGTGAAAAAATGAGATATAAGGGTGGCCCTAGTGTAATTCTTTGAGGCAATCAGGTATTGACTGATATGATGAGATGACGGCATGTCTGTTCTGTAAATATGTTTCAAATGATGACTGTATCCGTCTTCCGGTGCTCTAGTTTTCTGATGCTACCCAGTATCATAATGATTTTTGTTTGTCTTTGTAAAACAAACACTTACATATTAAAATATAAGTAAAAAATAGAATAGATAGTTGAACAACATGTTACGATATATCTGACATTACCAACTTCAAGTATACATTCATCTATTGTGTAGAAACATTTTTCTGATAGAAACACTTTCAACTGTTTTTTGAAAACTTGAGGTGGCAGTGTCTTCATATCGCATGGCATTATATTGAAGAGACGAATACCAGCAAACATAGGAGACTTTTTATGATAGTGTTTTTGGGTGATGATTATACGGTTATTTCTAGTATGACAATTATGTTGTCTTCTATTTCAATGAATATACGTCAATGTTTCCAGAATGAACAAACAGGCAACAGTTAGTATTTCATTTCGACGAAAAATCTCTTTACATGACGTTCTGTAATCTAGATTGAAAATCAGCCTCAATAATGCTTTCTATTTTATGAAAATTATTTCCACCTCAGTTGCTATACCCTAGACAGCAATGTTGTTGTGAATAATGGACTGAAACTTGGCGAAATAAACTGATATCAATGCTTCAGTATCTAAATTATCCTTAAAGGATTTGACGAGATAATAGGATTGATTCAATTTGTTGGATGTGAACTCTATATTTCGCCAAGTGGAATGAGAGTCAATTTTTGTTCCCAGGAATTTCGTTGAGCTTGTGGATGTCAAGGATTCATTCCGGAAAATGAAATTGAAATCATGTAGGCTTCGAGATGAATTTGCAAATTCCATGCAGAAAGTTTTTCTCAGGTTAAATATAAGTCTATTCCTGTAACACCAGTCATCAAATTCATGTAGGACTGAGTTTACAATGTTATGCATTTCTTTCGTTGTTTTATTCGAAAGAACGATGGAAGTGTGGTCTGCGTGAAGGTATATCGCACCATTACTTATATTACTGGGTAGATCATTCACATATAACAGAAAAGTTAGTGGATCGAGTACACTGCCTTGAGGTGTACCATATGTTACAAGGAATTTATCGGACATTATATCATTCTGTCCCACCTAGGAATATCTATTTGTTAGGAAATACATTATAAGGTGGTTTATGTTTCCTCTAATACCAAGCTTAAATAGCTTATAAACCTGCCACAAAAAAAATAAACCTACCACAATGTTTTTTTTATCCAAAGCATGTACTTCCTGAACAAAATTGAATTCCTGAGGAGAAATTTATTATGTTAATACCGGGTGTCCCACATTTTATGTGACAGGCAATATCTGGTTTGTTCAAGGAGATACACAAAAATGTTTCATACAAAAGTTTTAGGAGTTCATGAGAGCTATATTTTGATATAATTTTTAAATATACAGGGTGTTTGGTGTAGGTGCTACAGACCAAAATTCCATTTTTTAAAATAGAACGCCCTGTATATCATTACA